>CM021736.1:8116747-8135661 GCA_011075105.1 Heteronetta atricapilla
AAAAAAAAAAAAAATCCTCTTCAAAACATCTGAAAGGCCCACTCATGCCACCTCCCACCCAATGCCAACTCCTGGAACTGTAAAAGCAAAGCATTTTGTCTGGTAGCTCCTGCAGAAGATCTCTTCAAAATGCTTCCAGGCAGTTTTCCTTTGGCCCATGATCTGAAGCTGTTTTCCACTGCTGAAGACTTGCCACAGACAATATTTTTCTGCCACCCTCTTCCCTTTTTCACTGGGGCCATCCCACTAGTTACACCTTACACCACTACAACATTCCACACACCATTATTTAAGCACAGCAATCTAGGCATATAGCCATAAAACCACATAAAACCCACATACAATATTTAAAGAACTCTGCCATCTTCTCCGTCATGTCACCTCCAGGCCTCCCAGGTTTGGTCCCAAAGGGCCCCTTTACCTGCGGGCACTGTGAGAGTCTGCCAACGCTGTCGCCAAAGAGAAAACCTTCCAACTCATAAGCTGTTTCTAACATTTTAAGTGGTTTAAATTCTTAAATTGTGTTAAGGGCTTTTTATCATTTTAAGCTGTTAAGCAGCTTTAAGTAAGACTGTGAGCAGGTTTTCTCTCTATATGCTGCATGCTTGCAGATTTGGGCTAACTCTGGGAGTTGCATCAAAACCCAGACCTGTTATCTCTTTCACTCTGTATATACATACCCCTTTGGTAAAATACAAATGAAGTCCTGGAGGTTGCTGGATATTAAAAATCCTAATGAAAATGAGAGAATTCATGCTGATCCTTTCTCTCTCTTTGTTTAACAGTACTGAAACATATTCTGATCTCCTAAATGTTTCCGGTACATTTCACTGAACAGGACCATTTTTCCTGCAGTCTTGCTCCAAATGATGACATGCTACATTTAGTTCCTTTTTATTTTTTTAAATAAATTTCATCATATCACAGGGAATTGCTTATGTCCTGGGAATGGATGATCTGACTGTTAAAAGACACATTTCTGTCTATTTTATGTACAAATGACTAAGAAAGGTACTTGATACAAACAGGAGGGTTTCTGTGGCAACCCTTTTCATGGTTTGATGTACAGATTTCAGTACCTGTAGAAGTATATATACAGAAGCATACTAGCCGAAGCATTTTTAATTAATGTTATTTAACACAACTTTCAGCTGCTAACAACTTTACAAAAGTCTACTATTCATGCTGTCATTCTGTTTGAAAATTTGCATGAGAGTTTCAACATTAAAAAAACAACTCTAGTTTTCATAATGTTTCATAATGTGAATATCTAGACCACTTCTATTGCCTCTATTACAGTGGAAGCTTTTTGACGGAAATGTGCCTTTTGTTTTAGCTAAATTATACTTTATTGACAATCAGTGTTGTACAAAAGCACAGTACATCTTGCTTTATGAACAGCACATTTTCTTCAATTCTCTAAACATTGCAGTGCACAGTGAGCAAATTCTGAGTATAAATCAAGTGCTTTGCTGGCCCAGTAAGCAGGTAATCAGCGCAGGAGGCAGGGAGGGAAGCATAGACTTTGCTTGGGTGCTGTGAAGAAGACAACTACCATCCCTTTAGCTGTCAGAGTTTTCCTAGAAGAGACAATTTGGAATGCTGCCTGTCCTAAGGACTGCATGCACCTTCCTTGCAGTGCCCCATTTGATGTATTATAAGAACAGCTCCTGACAGAGGAAATTCTTTATACTATGGCCAACACTGGAAATGTCTTCTGAGAGACACAAAATCACTAAAGGACATGGCTAGGGTTGCAGCAGGTAACCAAGCTTGCAAGTTGTTCCTGTAGCATAAATTCAGAAGGACAGTGACTGAGTGAGAAAATAACCTTATATCTTTACCAAATGGACCACTTAGACAAAATTATCTCAGAAATTATCCTGACAGGGAAAGCTCTAGACAATGGAACTTATTCTGCATAAAATATTTCATTGTTTCTATGTAAATTTTATTTCCGCACTAAAGTGGAAGCAATGCTCAGTATCTCCGAAGCTGGAGAAGTGATCAAAAGATCTGGGTATGGTGGGTAGGGTCACAAACATAAAAGACATGGAATGGATATTAGTATCTCCTGTCTTTTGCAGTATTAATTAAGATAATCAGAAGTGCTTATAAATTCGTCAGATCTTCCATCACTAGACAAAATCATTCACTGTCAGCTTTCAGAGAGTGGTTATAGCTTAGCATTGCATCATTCTCTAAAGGCAGCTGCTCTCTTTGTTCTTTGACTTCTTTCATTTTTGTGACCAGCCATCAGCTAAAACCTCCTTTGTTAGCAATTCAAATTCTTGGCTCACTTTCCTACGGCAAATATTTCACCTATTTAATATATAAAATTATTTGCAACAAAACTGTGTAGCATAACAAGATGCCCCATTAACCTTACCACCTCAATTATTGGATCTCACAACCCATTAAGGACTCTCTGTAAGTGTGATTAAAGATAAAACTAGTAAAGCAGAAAAAGCCAATGTTCCTCACTCAGAGTTATAGGATCTGACCTTCAGTTTGTAGATAAATACATCCACTGTGAGATTACTATAATTGGCAAGTACATGTAAACCAATTGATTTAAGTAAATGTACCTGTGGTCTACCTAAACAAAAATGTTGTCCTTCAGAACTGTATTACCAGCTGAAATATTTAAGCAGTGCAATAATGCCTGCAAGACAAATGCTACAACAGATAAATAATTTCCAGTGGAGTTGAAATTGCTTCATGTAGAGTCAACTGAAAACCATTTGTTTTATTTTTTTAGAAACATATTGACATAAACCATATGCTGTGGAACAAACATTCAGGCTATAGTTGTACTAATGTTTATAATTAGACCACTAAAAATAATTGCCATGATAAAAATACTGGCTAAGTTACACTTTTTGGAGATGGCTTCTTACTATTAAAAGGGTTGTGTAGCTGTAGATACATAGCCTAAGAAAGTTTTGCCAGTATAGCTTTATTTTACTCTAGAACTGCTATAAACAAAATAATTGCTGGATGAATAATATGAACAAATCCTGTCTAAGTGACAGACTAAACCTGTCACTGGGTGCTTTTAAGTAACTGCTGATCAATTAACTCAATTTATTAAAACTGCATCCTCAGGTGTAAGGCTGTAGGGCTGTTTCATCCAAAACTGTTACTCAGAATCAACAGATATGATCAAGGTATTAAAAAATAAAAAGACAAACAAACAAAACTGCAAAGAAACAAAACAAAACCAAAACAAAGAACAACAACAACACAGAAACACAACTGAACAGGTGCCTTTCATCTCAAAACTTTTTTAAAAATACTTTATATATATATATTCATAGTAGCAATGATTGCTATTTATTTACTTACTTTAAGTCAAGAAATACTTATCTATTGATTTTTCCCCCAACCTTGCCATTCTCTCTCTTTTTTCTTTTTTTTTTTAAAAAAAAAGTTTGGAGAATGTTGCACATTTGTAACCCTATGTGTAATGTCCATTACTTTAAACAAGTTAATTACCTGGCAGAGTTATGTCATGATTTTATCCTCTTCTATACTACAGTAATAAATCACAAAATCACAGAATCACAGCATTTCTAGGTTGGAAGAGATCTCAAGATCATCGAGTCCAACCTCTGACCTAACACTAACAGTCCTCCACTAAACCATATCGCTAAGCTCTACATCTAAACGTCTTTTAAAGACCTCCAGGGATGGTGACTCTACCACTTCCCTGGGCAGCCCGTTCCAATGTCTAACAACCCTTTCGGTAAAAAAGTTCTTCCTAAGATCCAACCTAAGACTCCCCTGGCATAACTTCAGCCCATTCCCCCTCGTCCTGTCACCAGGCACGTGGGAGAACAGACCAACCCCCACCTCGCTACAGCCTCCCTTGAGGTACCTGTAGAGAGCGATAAGGTCACCCCTGAGACTCCTCTTCTCCAGGCTGAACAAGCCCAGCTCCCTCAGCCACTCCTCGTAGGACTTGTTCTCCAGACCCCTCACCAGCTTCGTCACCCTTCTCTGGACTCGCTCAAGCACCTCGATGTCCTTCTTGTAGCGAGGGGCCCAAAACTGAACACAGTATTCGAGGTGCGGCCTCACCAGAGCCGAGTACAGGGGGACGATCACTTCCCTAGCCCTGCTGGCCACACTGCTTCTTATACAAGCCAGGATGCTGTTGGCCTTCTTGGCCACCTGAGCACACTGCTGGCTCATATTCAGCCGGCTATCGATCAGCACTCCCAGGTCCTTCTCTGCCTGGCAGCTCTCCAACCACTCCTCTCCCAGCCTGTAGCTCTGCTTGGGGTTATTGCGCCCCAGGTGCAGGACCCGGCACTTGGCCTTGTTGAACTTCATGCAGTTGACCTCAGCCCATCGGTCCAGCCTATCCAGATCCTCCTGCAGAGCCTTCCTACCCTCGAGCAGATCGACACACGCACCTAACTTGGTGTTGTCTGCGAACTTACTGAGGGTGCACTCAATGCCCTCATCCAGATCATCGATGAAGATATTAAAGACGACCGGCCCCAGCACTGAGCCCTGGGGAACGCCACTAGTGACTGGCCTCCAACTGGACTTGACGCCATTCACCACGACTCTTTGGGCCCGGCTATCCAGCCAGTTTCTAACCCAATGAAGCGTATGCCAGTCCAAGCCAAGAGGAGCCAGTTTCTTGAGGAGAATGCTGTGGGAGATGGTGTCAAAAGCCTTGCTGAAATCAAGGTAGACCACATCCACAGCCTTTCCCTCATCCACCCAGCGTGTCACTTCGTCATCTCAGAAGGAGTTCAGGTTCGTCAAGCAGGACCTGCCCTTCATAAACCCATGCTGACTGGGCCTGATCGCCTGCTTGCCCTGCAAGTGCCGCGTGATGACTCTCAAGATAGTCTGTTCCATGAGCTTCCCTGACACTGAGGTCAAACTGACAGGTCTATGGTTCCCTGGGTCTGCCCTCCGGCCCTTCCTGTAGATGGGCATCACATTTGCTAGCCGCCAGTCAACTGGGACCTCCCCCGATAGCCAGGACTGCTGATAAATGATGGACAGGGGCTTGGCCAGTTCCTCCCCCAGTTCTCTCAGTACCCTTGGGTGGATCCCATCCGGCCCCATCGACTTGTGCACATCCAAGTGCTGTAGCAGGTCGCCAACCATTTCTTTGTGGATAGTGAGGGCCACATCCTGCTCCCCATCCCCTTCCACCAGCTCAGGGTACTGGGTTATCCAGAGAACAACCGGTATTGCCGCTAAAGACTGAGGCAAAGAAGGCATTGAGCACCTCCGCCTTTTCTGCATCTTTTGTAACAAGGTTTCCCCCCACATCCAGTAAAGGATGGAGATTTTCCTTAGTTCTCCGTTTTGCATTGGTGTATTTGTAAAAAGATTTTCTGTTGTCTTTAACGGCAGTAGCCAGATTGAGCTCCAGATGAGCTTTGGCCTTTCTAATTTTGTCCCTGCACAGCCTCGTAACATCCTTATAGTCCTCCTCAGTGGCTCGCCCTTTTTTCCAAAGATTATCAACCCTCTTTTTCCTCCTAAGCTCAAGCTGCAACTCTCTGTTGAGCCAGGCCAGTCTTTGTCCACGTCAGCTTGTCTTTGGGCACGTGGGGATAGACCACTCCTGCGCCGTTCAGATTTCCTTCTTGAATTGTGCCCAGCCTTCCTGGACTCCTCTGCCCTTCAGAACCGCCTCCCAAGGGACTCTACCAACCAGAGTCCTGAGCAGCTCAAAGTCAGCCCTCCAGAAGTCCAATACAGCGGTTTTGCTGGTCCCCTTCCTGGCCTTGCCAAGAATAGAGAACTCCACCATTTCGTGGTCACTCTGCCCAAGACAGCTTCTGACCACCACATCTCCCACCAGTCCTTCTCTGTTTGTGAAGAGAAGGTCTAGCTCGGCACCACCCCTGGTAGGCTCACTAACCAGCTGCGTCAGGAAGCTATCTTCCACGCTCTCCAGAAACCTCCTAGACTGCTTGCTCTGGGCTGTGTTGTGCTTCCAGGATATGTCAGGGAAGTTGAAGTCCCCCACGAGAACCAGCGCCGACCATTTTGCAACTTCTGTCAGCTGCCTGTAGAACTCCTCATCCGTCTCCTTGTCCTGGTTCGGCGGTCTATAACAGACCCCGACCAGGATGCTAGCCTTGTTGGCCTTCCCGCCAATCTTAACCCAAAGGGACTCAACCTTGTCATTCCCAGCCTCGAGTTCCACAACATCGAAAGACTCTCTAATATAGAGAGCCACACCACCACCCCGTCTATGCTGCCTGCCCCTTCTGAAGAGCTTATAGCCAGTCATTGCAGCACTCCAGTCATGAGAGTGGTCCCACCACCTCTCCGTGATGGCAACCAAGTCATAGCCTGCCTGCTGCATGATGGCTTCCAGCTCCTCCTGTTTGTTACCCATGCTGCATGGGTTAGTGTAAACACACTTCATCTGGGCCATTGGCTTATCCCCCAGCCTTGCCATTGCTCCCCCTGGCTCCCCCTTCCTCCAACAAGCCTTGATGTAACATTTAATGTAATAAATGTAACATTTAATAAAATGTAACATTTTATCTTGACTTCAGCCTTAAAGAAACAGTAATGGGCACAGTGGCAGCTCCTTGATTCTGAAGTAGTTTCTTATTAGTATTCACTACCACCAATGTTCTGACACTGTAAAACTGTTTTTTTTTTTTTGTTTGTTTATTTGTTTGTTTTTCCCAGTCTGCTATTACTTAAGGAAAGTTAATATTTCAGCAGTTTCTGAATCCATAGTATTATTTTAAAATGATGCAATATTTTTCATGCTTAGCCTCTGCTTGTTCATCTACACATACACCAGTAGAAATAACATAGCTTGAGGTTAGACATAAAAGTAGTAATCAGCACTCTGCCCTTGCTTTTCCAGGTTGTGAGCACACTTTAGAATAACCTTTCCCTTCATATCACTACATACATTTTGAAAACAATGCAATATAAATAATTCTTTTCCACTAAACTAATTGGTTTTCTTAATCAATATTAATGCCTAAATCATACAGAAATATTAAATCACAGTGCTTTGCCATATTTGGCAAGGAAAGCTATGTTCTTATTTTACCTAGAGAAGCCACTACTCTAAGATTATTGCTCAATGTTGCATAATATTTTAGGTGACGGCTGCCATTACAATAAAGCAACCTGGAGAAGATGAGTTTTAAGCTGCCTTACGTAAATGAAGCCTTAGAAATAGATACAAAAAAAATGTACACCACAAGTCCTAAATTTCTGCTTTTTAGATACCTTGAATTTACTTCATTTTCTTTCAAACTTTTTTCAAAACCTGGAAATTGATGACATCTACAGAATTAAATACTCCTGCAGTTCCTAACTAGCATGTATTGGAGGGAAATTTGTGTTTTACACATTGGGGAAAAAAAGCAATCCACTACGCTTCGAAGTATAAATGACAGTAGCTGAACTGATTTGACCACCTTATACTGACAGTGTAAACCCAAGAACTACCTATGAGCTGAAACTTAGCAAATAAAATCGTATCTGAAAATAGATTTATTTGATAAATTATCAATAGTGGAAAGCAAAGGCTTGAAAGAGAATGCTCTGTGAACTGCAGAAGTGTTCACATTTTGAGACACAAAATTGCTCAGCGCTAGACCATCCATGGATGTGTTTGCCAAGAGAGTAAGAACAAATGAGGAAATGGTGTTTGTTGCTGATGACCGCACAGCCTAACCACCAAGAGACAGAGAGACTCTGAAGCCAGGCAAGCTTTGCAGTATCAGCTGCTTCTTCTGTCTCCATTGAGAAAACAGCTGGCATTTGAGGCAAGCAAGAGCAATCTGCAAAACTGGAAAAACTTTGGAAGTTAAACTGTATCAAGGTTGTGGGCTGTAGTGCTCTGGCATGGCTAATTTATGGTTTAAACACATATGAACAGAAGATCCCTCAGTTCAGAACCTGAGTCCTCTTTACTTATAATATCCATTTATGGAGCACCAAGGCAAAGGACTTGGGCCCTAGTCCATTATGCACAGATAACCAAACTTTGGTTTTCGGATCTCTAGTTTTAAGGAAGATTTATGGATGGGTTGAAATGTCATAAGACATCTGAACTTGAGTTCAAACTTCCATGTAAAAACGTTCTTTAGAGTTGGTCTACCCAAGTTGAAGTTTAGCTGGTTGAAGATAAAAAAAAAAAAAAAAAAAATCTGTTATAGATAGAATTTGACATTAGTTGATGATAGTCTCAATTAATCAGAGGCTTGTGTGAAAAGTTTCGTTGTCATACTAAATCCAGGTTATAAAAGCACAAGCCCACTTAAAAATTAATAATAATAATAATAATAATAATAATAATAATAATAATAAAAGGTAGTCCTTCTAAACACCAGTACAGCCAATAATCAGTAAGCGTTCAATTATATTGAAAAAAGTAATATATTAGCTAATAATGAGATAACATTAGAATAGACCTACCTTAAGCAGTTGTGAGCCCAATAAGTAAATACAAATAGCCACCCGCCCCCCCCCCCCCCCAAAAAATACATATATATATATTTTTTTCTATGAATTTCAAGCATTTGTTGCCAGTACATATAGGACTGTTACTAGCATCTGTTAAACTGGATGTAAAATACATAAATTAAAACAGAGGCCACTTTAAAGGCCACTTTAAAGATTAATTCTAAGAGTGAGGCCAATAAGACTGTTCATAGTATTGCTGGAATGGCAGTAGCCTCAGGACAGAGAATATTTAAAGGAAAGCAGATTTAGTTCCATGTCTAATATCTTCAGACTTCAGAAGAATTTGGTCCATGGTTATAATTTGTGCATCTCTTTGACTCTCTTCAAAACTATGAAAAATCAAACTGAGCTTTTAAATCAATCACTGAATTGCCAACTTCTCTGCAGTGATATGACCAAATTCTGCATTGTTCCATTTCACTACAAAGCAAGTCACTTTAACCACCCTTAATTCTGCCTCAGCATAGTGATGTGCACAGCAATGGCTTTCTTCAGAAAATGCACTAAGCAAAATCTTAACTTCACTGCGAGAGGCAGTCCAGTAGAAATCAGCAGCAGTACTTGCATGCTTAATAGACACTTTGCAGGATCAAGTCCTTCACCAGCAAATATATCATTCTAGATTTCACATAAAGCTCATTTCATCAACTGTCCATGAAAAATACCATCCACTTTATTTTAAACAACAAAAGCTTTAGCAGAAAAAGCCCCGTGGGAGTTTCTGTGAGGGAAGCCATAAGCACTGGTAGATTAAACTACACTGAATCAATGGAGTTGCAGTCCTTCACACCAGGGCTAAACATTTCCTGATCACTAAAGGAGACAAACAATGCAGGCATTTATGACTATATATGTGCGTGTAATCATCAGTGGAGCAGAACAGCTGCTACATATGATTTCAAAGACGCAGGGACTTTCCTCCAGTGGAAAAACCAATCAATTGGCATGTGTCACAAACCATGTTGCCATGTCAACTACATATTTTTACTACAGTGAAAACAAATAGTGATTGAACCCCTCAGCAGGTAATGGCACTGCAGCAGCTTCTTATTACAGCAGCTGTTTTCATGATGATAATGGTCATAGCTGCCAATGTGAGCCACTGTCTGGACTGGGACTCACTGCCCTGTACTAGACACAACCAAAAGCAAAGCATAATATTCAGTTGTAGATTTAGTGGGGGACAGAAACTAAAGCCGGATTTACTTCTGCCACAGGGAAGGGGTTGATGCGTGTCCCTGTGCCACTTGTGATGGCAACAGTTCTGTCACCCTTCCAGCACAGGGCTGAGACTGTTTCCCTCTCGCTGCCCTAAAGAAGTTTATTAGGGTACCTAGCATAACTAACAGGGACTAGTACTGCTGAGATCGGTGAAACCATTCATGCACACCAAAGCACATACTTAAGGGCTAGCAGAAAAAGAGACTAAAAAATACAAAAGAGAAAGGCAACACAAAATTGCCAGATAATATGTACACAATGTACTAAAGCACAGAACTTGTCCAGTCTCTCCAATTATTTAATTTCTTTGAAACAACTTCCATCAGCTTTAGTTCCTAAGTGCAAAAGGAAAGACAAGAAAACTAAACTAAGCTGTCTTCTAAAATCCCAACACAGCAAACACAATCACTTCAATGCAGATTGAGTGTTTTCACTGGGACTGTGCTCCTGCACAGCTACTGCACAATTAATTCCTAAAAGAATGGAACAAACAGCATTTATAGCCACTGATGAAACATAAGGCCACAGTTAAAGCTATTAATAAATGATACACTGCCACATTTATGATTTTATTTGTAATTAATTATTGCCTACAAACACTGTATGGGCAAAGCACTTGTAGGCTTTGATTACTTTCTAAGAATCTGATCTGCAACAGAAATGTTCTATACCATCATATGAAATCTCACTTTTTCTTCAGTGATCTCAGAATAATTTGCATTTTTGGTGAAGTCAAAGAAATGTAGGAAAAAAATGTAGGAAAATGTAGGAAATGTAGGAAAAAAATCCATACAACTTAGTCTGTGTCCCATTGCTCATAGAACTTGTTAATACCTTCCAGCAGTTTATTTAGAAGGAGTGCCCATTTAAAATTAAATAATAATAAGAAAAGACTTTATAATTTTTCTGGCTGTGAGACTCAACCTTGGATCCAAAAATCAAACTAGATTTTCATCATCATCAGTAAAATGTTTCTCCTCTAAACAAAACTAGACCTTTGTTTTTTCCTACCCGTTGCTATTTCTAAATGATTTATTTGGGACCACCTTAGCAATTCCAGTCATCTGCAACGATCTGCATAAGTGTGACTTGACTTGTTACTGGATCGTAGAAGTTATTTTGCTCAGAGCTGACATTCTGGCTCTGCTTGAGCAACAACACACATAAAGAAATCTGTTAAGGAGCTCAAAATAAGCTAAACATCTCTCAATTGCAAGACCAACATATCTAACTATGCTTATAACTTGCCTCTTATCCAAACTTCTTTAGGCACTAAGAGCAAAAGTCACTTAGATTGCCGATTATTCCATTAACTATGTTTTGTTTTTTAGTTGCAGATTTGTATGTTCCGTATAGCAGAAGTTATGTTTACTTTGCTTGAAAATGTTTTTAAAAACTATCAAACAGTAGCATCACAGGTAGGTTCCTTAAACGATAGTACCCATGAAATCTAATTTCTGAGGATTTGCATCTGAATCTACTGGCACCCTATAGTTTGTGATCTCTGAAGGAAGTTTCTGCCACGATCTCATGTGTTTATCTGCTGTCTGACTGAGAGAGTGAGTACAAGGGGAAGTCTTTCCTTTAAATTTACAGGGAACATTTACAGGATTTCTCTTCACCGTCCTATTTTGCCATATTTCTAACAGATTAATATATTTGAGATATCACCCACCCAAGTCTGGCCTACATATTTGCAAGTTAACAACGCTAAGAAGTAGTCAGACAAAGAGATGCTAGGAATAATCATGTTAGAATCTTTTGAAGATGCAAGCCTAGGCTTTCAAAAGCTTGGAGCTTTAGTTAGTATGCTTAGATCCACATTTAAACTACTAAATCACTGGGCAGATTTTCAAAACCGATCAAGGAAAATTTGCACAACAGCACATCTGTAAGACACTCATAGGTCCATTTCAAAGACTGGAAGGGGACTCACAGAAGCTATGAGCTGCTCATTCTGCAAATCTAGAATAATCTATCCTGCTAAAAAAGCTGGGTTAGCTTATGTCCTTTAACTACATCCCATAATACATTTAACAGTGATGAGGAAATAAAAATGCATACAACGCAGGAAAAAGAAAGGTTGAAAACATCTCAAGAGCTTGTAGCATGTTTTGGAGGATGAAATATCTTTTGGATTACCTTTGAATATTTTCTTGTTTTCATTTTAAACCACTATGTCATTGTGACCTTTCTGAGTACCATGAAGGGTTAACATGTTAATTAAAGCAAGGTATTCTACTCCTCACAATATTAATTAAAATAAAAGCTGCAGCTGGTGTTTAACAGCAATTCAGTCCCAACAGCAGGTTTTAGTCACTTCACCTAAATCAAACATATCATAAAGTTGGCATGAAAATCACATTGTCTGAATCAAACACATCTGGCGACTGACATATGCTTTTACCTATACTGAAAACAACAAACTACCTCTATTATTTATGCAGATGCACTTTAAATTGTTCGCTCTGCTGATGCCTTCTATCACTCACTTTCGGAAGCTAAAAGTCCTAATGAAGATTAATGATTAAGATTGAGAGTGAATAAATTATTTTCTTCCTCCACAACTGATGTTATAAGTACCAATACCGCTGCCAGTCTGTTTTGCACTCAGACGACGAAGAGTAGCTTTTTAATTAAATAGAGTGGGGAACAGGTAAGCTTGGCAGCTTGGTGCTGGCTTGCAAATCCCTTACTCAGGGTGAGTGGTACTTTATACCGTGACTGTTAGGATATCATTATACTGTAAGTAGTTCCATTAAAGATCATGAAGTACCAGTGTAGGGTAAGGTCCTGCTCAGTTCTTTATTAATTTTTGATTTATCAGGAGTTGTCTCATGGTTTGGGATGAGGATCGCTGTACAGAAAGCTCTGGGCTGCTGCCTACGGTCTCACAGCTGGGATAGAGGGGCCGGATAGATTCAAGCTGCTCAGATGTCTCGGAGGTACAAAGCGATGCTGGAAAACAGCTTCACACCCTTCCCTTACCACAGGGAATAAAGCAGAAGGTATCAATGTTGACAGAAAGAAGAGAAGAAAATAGCAAGGCTCTGAAGAGGCATCTTGATTGCTAGAACATGTACTGGGTACTCTTGGGAAATCAAAACATAGGGCTCTTCATTAATACTGAAAGCACATATAGCATTCAGCAATTATTACTGATGTCTAAAGTGCATGCATTACATATGCATATTTAAAGTCTGGAGGCCCACTTGCCTGTTTCTCAGAGGACCCAAAAGGCAAATGCTCGGTATGTGGCATACTTCCCACCTCATCCTGATGTACACTGGAGTGAAGAGAAAGAGAAACCTTGCAGTTCTGCCTGCTCCTCCTCACCCCACACACAAGTCTCACCTGATTACCAAACTTCACACTAGAAACACTGACAGCACCGCATCAAAACCAACTAGTTTTTCCTTGTATTGAGACTAATTAGTTTATTGGGCAGCCTAATTTCACACCTTGAAATATTACTTTAGAAATTGCATTACTGCCATATAAAAGAAACAGTAGTTAACATCCACCCCATTCTGACTGATGGTTTTCTGTTCTTTTTTAGATAGATATGACTATTCATATATCAATTGAATTAAATCAATAGCTTATTCTCATGGGCTGGTTTTAATGGTTTAGAAGGCAAACAACTGTAGTGCACATGATTACATTTCTTTTAATGGAACCTTGGCAGCTGCATCAAAATAGTTTTTCCAAGGCAACACCATTCTCTTCCTCATCACCAGATGAGTTTGGAAACACACTGTATTACATTATATGGGGGCACGTGTGCAGCAGAAGAGAACATTGCTCAGTAAGGCAATAAGCCCAGGAAGTGGAAAGAACATATGCAATCTTTCTTTTAGCAACAGAGTATTATTTTCAGAAAACTTTTATTTCCTTCTAGAAAAACTTCTGCAACACAATAATTAGCAGGAAAGAACTCATGCAAATGAACAGCAGCATCTCTTTAGGACAAGGGGAAACGGCCACAAAATAGTACACTGGAAGTTCCGCACCAACATGCGAAAGAACTTCTTCACGGTGAGGGTGAAGGAGCACTGGAACAGGCTGCCTAGAGAGGTTGTGGAGTCTCCTTCTCTGGAGATACTCAAGGCCCATCTGGACACCTACATGGGCAGCCTGCTCTGAGGATCCTGCTTTGCAGGGGGGTTGGACCCGATGACCTTTCAAGGTCCCTTCCAACCCCTACAGTACTGTGTATTTGTGTGTGTATCTCAGTTTCCAGGGAGAATAAGAACCCCCAGCTCCTTACCCCCCAAAAGACATAACTTGCATCTATTAAAAGTGTTTTGTTGTTGTAGGGCTTTTTATTTGTTTTGTTTGTTTTTAGATATAATCGGGAATTGTTTCTAAATCTCCTTATGAGGATATTCAATTTTAAAGCCTTTTCTTTAAATGGGAAGATTGGTTTTCCACCTCATGACAAGAGAGCATTTTTATCTATGTTTAACTAAAAAGGAGTAATACAACCATTTGACTCAGTTGAATGCAACAGTTGTTTAAACACAGAGAAGAAAAATCAGAAAGTCAAAACTAAATCTCTTTTACAACACTAATGAACCTAGCTTACATGATTCAAGACGTTACTACACAAAGTTGTTTCCTTCACCTCTTGTCTGAAATTCCTGTGTCCACAACAGAACAAAAAGACACATGCCCGTACCCCTGCCATCCCAAACAAAATTTTCTCTCTTAGCTTATGGATGACTTCCTCAGCAAAACATGCAATAAGAGATTGCATTGAGTTCACCAAAACAAAAGCTGTAATGCTGCAACCTTCAGCACACACAGAAAACTGCCAGACAGGGTGATGTGTGAACAATGCTACTCAGTTCTTAATGCCCAAAGGTAGCTGCGAGGAAGATATTTTGTGCAAGAGAAAAGGTGTAACAGGATCATGGTACTGCTGTGCAGGTTGTCTGTAGGGTGGATCATATCTAGAAGGCCTTTTTGCCCCCACTGAGTTCCCACTGACATGCTTAATTTTTAATCACTGAAGGAAAAGCTGCTGAGCCTTGCTCCAATAAATCAGCTTTTGCAGTGACGGCACAAACCAAACTTTTAGACTATAGGAGGTATGATTGTTACTTAACTTTAATTGCAGGCCATTAGTTCAAACCTCACAATATGAAAGACAGATGATCTAATGGAGCACAGGACTGGCCATAGCACGGTGACACTGGTTGGTGCTACCAACCAACCCCTACTGCAGGAAGACAGCTGGAAAAGCAGGCTGCCTCTGCTCCTGCTGGAGACTCCTGCCTCCATCCAAAATAATCTAAAAAAGAAATGATTCGGTGGAAGTCTTTGTGCTCACAGTTATCCTGCTGACACAGGAGATATGGTAACAAATAGAAGGATGGAAAATTGTTTTTGCTGTCAGGCAGGCCAGGAATTCTGGTGCTGAATGCACGTGGTATGAAAATGGCAGCACCACTGCTCATGTGGAGATGTTGCTGAAGAACCATGCAAGAAGAGAAGACTTTTTCTGGCATGAGCAAATGAAGCGTTTTCCAAAATACACAGCACATTATCAGAGCTGGACACTCATGTATGCCCTGTCTGAGCCAACAGCAAGTAAGAAACCAGGTACAACTTTCCCTTCTTACAAGTTAAGTAGAACTACTTTTTAACTTTATGCGCTTGTTTCACAGGGAACAGGGTACAGGAAGTAACTTTACTGTGATACAGTGCTTGCTAATTATTGGTCATTTTGCAAATGCAATTAACTTGTTTGTTCTGTCTGCAGAGATGCTTTCAGAGACATCACCTGACTCCAGAGGACTTTGAAGCCTATGCAAAAATATGCACTATCTTACCACATAATAGAACAACCTGTGTGACTTTATAATAGGACTCACTGTTACATTAATGACTCCGAGCAGCACAGATAAAAGGTATAAAATACAAGTCATTTTACAGGTTTCTTATTTGTTTGCTTGCTTGCTTTCTGGGCAGATTTTTCACCAGCAAGTGTCATGAAGGTACCTTTTTTTTTCTTCCTTTTTTTTTTTTTTTTTTTTTCCCACTTTGAGGGCCTTTGTTTAAACATTCTTCTGACAAAGACATATACTGTGGAGCCATGTAACTATGTTTTTCTGTCCAAAATAAAAGCAAATATAGCCAACAGGCAAACACACTTAATTTTATATTCATATGAAAAAATGCAGCAAAGTAATTTTACTTTTTAAGAAAATATGAAAAAAAAAGAAAATTAAAATTACTTTTGCAATTTTAACAGTTGTTCCTCACCAAGACTGCATTTCCAAACCAGAATTCACTATGAAATTTTTCTTATTATTCCTGTTTTTATCCTTAAAAATAATGGACTGAAGTAGTTTTACAACTAGGAGATATTTAGAGTTTTAAGGCTATCTCTGTCTGAATTGCTGTAGTAATCATTTTTTTTTTCCTTCTTAATATCCTGTTATATTAGATTTTATTATCAGTTCATAAAAGACATTATATCAACTTCTTTAGAGAAAAACAATAGAAATATAAATATCCTATTGGGCAAAATTCTTCTGTTGCTGTATTTTGTATTGTTTATCCCTTAGGATTCAAATAGGAGGGAAAAAAAGCACACAACAAAATAAGCCAAAGGTATTATCATTGTAATAAAAAGAAGCCACACACTATAACGAAGGCTGAAGTCAGGGGCCAATTTAATGTACGTGGAAAGCATACAGCCACTACTCTGTGGACAGCCAGTGAATAATCAATATTAACATGAGAAAATCTGACATCAAAATCAAGCAATCTGAGCTGAGAAGAAGAGATTGCATATCAGATCTTGAGTTTGAACCAATCCATGTAAATGTTGAGGGGCTTTTGTGAGGGTTACTGCTCTTGGGTTACTTGCTAGATTTTCACCTTTTCAAAGCAAAAAAAATAAATCAATCAAAAACAATTTTAAAAAATTATGTTATTACCTGTGCAGATGCTAGATTTTGCTAATGTCATATCCAAATAATTTATTTCCCTGATCTATATGTGCATCAAAAGTTAATGCCTTAATCCACTTAAGATGCAGAACTTCCCATTAACGAGAATAAATGAAGAGATGCAACACCTATGCTAGGTGTTGCATCTCTTCATACAACACCTAATACAGGTGTTGTAAAGGCAGAGATGAAGAGGGTGTGGAATCTCAAGGCTCTTGGCTTTCCTTCAATCTCCAATATATGCCATCTTTTTATAATGGCAAATGGAGGGGTAGAATGCAAGCTTGATTTTCAGCTGTTCAGGAAAAAAAAAAAAAACCCTCAGATATATTTATACTTCCATGCTTGCCTGCTTGCTCAGTTACAGGAATCATTAGGATCTATTTTAAAGCACAGTTGAACAGCATATGACAACATGCAGAGAAATTTTAAAGAGGCTCCAGATTTTTTGAAGCCCTGGACTTCCCCAAAGCATCCAATGGGCCACCCCACCAGCAGAAGGGAAATGAAAAGATAAATGATGGAGATCCAGAACTGCCCACAACACAGTTTCTTGTTCTGAACTGTTCCTGGAGGCATGCTGCTGAGTGCTGCTGCCCTGCTGCCCTGGTTGCAGTGCATTTCCCATGGCATTTCTTCCATGTGCTCTAAAAAGGGAATATTCTGGAAATTAAGAAATATTTTGAATTTTTGTCCTTGCTCACTCACTTGCATCTTTGACTATATTTTACCCTTCATTTTTACGGATGAACTTACTTAATCTAGTTATTTAATTATTGAAGCTTTTGCTCACAGGCCTTAAACAATAATCACGATAATTATTTTTTATCATGCCCATTCATACGTGCCTCCTGTCAGGTGCTGCACAGACACTACAAAACAAAGTACAAATTAAACATAAGAAAATTAGGAATAAAAGAAAATTCAATGAAATATGTAGAAAGCCACGTGTGGTATTCAGAACAGAAAGGCTGCTTTCAAACAAGGAATTTCAAGGCAAAATCACTGCAAATACAGGGAGATTTCTGTGAGTTTCTTGTTACTAGTCCTATACCAAATCCATTTAAATGCAGTAGATGAAACCTTTGTTCATTTCTTTCTAGGTGGCATCTTCAAAATATTTTCCTCATTTTCTTATAAAATATTTTGAGATTATTATTTTTCTAATGCAACCCAGAATCACAGAATCACAGAATCACAGCATTTCTAGGTTGGAAGAGATCTCAAGATCATCGAGTCCAACCTCTGACCTAACACTAACAGTCCCCACTAAACCATATCGCTAAGCTCTACATCTAAACGTCTTTTAAAGACTTCCAGGGATGGTGACTCCACCACTTCCCTGGGCAGCCCGTTCCAATGTCTAACAACCCTTTCAGTAAAAAAGTTCTTCCTAAGATCCAACCTAAAACTCCCCTGGCGCAACTTAAGGCCATTCCGCCTCGTCCTGTCACCAGGCACGTGGGAGAACAGACCAACCCCCACCTCGCTACAGCCTCCCTTGAGGTACCTGTAGAGAGCGATAAGGTCACCCCTGAGACTCCTCTTCTCCAGGCTGAACAAGCCCAGCTCCCTCAGCCACTCCTCGTAGGACTTGTTCTCCAGACCCCTCACCAGCTTCGTCACCCTTCTCTGGACTCGCTCAAGCACCTCGATGTCCTTCTTGTAGCGAGGGGCCCAAAACTGAACACAGTATTCGAGGTGCGGCCTCACCAGAGCCGAGTACAGGGGGACGATCACTTCCCTAGCCCTGCTGGCCACACTGCTTCTTATACAAGCCAGGATGCTGTTGGCCTTCTTGGCCACCTGAGCACACTGCTGGCTCATATTCAGCCGACTATCGACCAATACTCCCAGGTCCTTCTCTGCCTGGCAGCTCTCCAACCACTCCTCTCCCAGCCTGTAGCTCTGCTTGGGGTTATTGCGCCTCAGGTGGAGGACCCGGCACTTGGCCTTGTTGAGCTTCATGCAGTTGACCTCAGCCCACTGGTCCAGCCTATCCAGATCCTCCTGCAGAGCCTTCCTACCCTCGAGCAGATCGACACACGCACCTAACTTGGTGTCATCTGCAAACTTACTGAGGGTGCACTCAATGCCCTCATCCAAATCATCAATGAAGATATTGAAGAGGACTGGCCCCAGCACCGAGCCCTGGGGAACGCCACTAGTGACCGGCCTCCAATTGGATTTGACTCCATTTACCACGACTCTTTGGGCCCGGCTATCCAGCCAGTTTCTAACCCAACG
>CM021736.1:8136061-8351250 GCA_011075105.1 Heteronetta atricapilla
TCAAGCACCTCGATGTCCTTCTTGTAGCGAGGGGCCCAAAACTGAACTAGACAACTACCATTTCAGATTACCCGAGGAAGGATTTGGGTGCCTAAACCAAAGCATGTGGGAGCACTTTAAATATCCCAGGCAGTATGAATAATCCACATTATGGCTGAAAAAAATAATAATAGAGACCCCTGCCCTTAGAGCCAAGCAGCTGGAGCACAGGCTGTGGGCCTTACAGCAATTTAAATAACAAAAAGCATTTCTGGTTTGGCACATGAATTTATCTGCTGGTGTTTGCAGACCACAGTACTGTTTTCTGCTTTCTGTATCCTCTCCTTGTAAAGTGGATGCAATACTGGGAACTTGGAAAGTGGCAGCCACCACTTGGTATAGAAAGGCACATCATCATAATTCTTCAGCTGTAATCTCTAACAGTAGAGGGCAGAATGGGCTCTGAAGTCCTGTGACAATGTCAAGCAGCCCCATAACTTCTCCTTATTAAAAATTATAATAAGAGGAATCAAAACCACCTGTAGATATTGTAATAGGTCAGCCTCTAAGGTCTGATTTACTCATCAAACAGCTTAGTTCTTAAATCCAATTACCTTCTTTTCTCTTTTCTTTTCTTTTCTTTTCTTTTCTTTTCTTTTCTTTTCTTTTCTTTTCTTTTCTTTTCTTTTCTTTTCTTTTCTTTTCTTTTCTCTTTTCTTTTCTTTTCTTTTCTTTTTTTCCAGATTCCTCATTGCATTTCATCACACTTTTGTCCTCTGAAATTTGCTGAGTTCTGGGAGGTGCTCAGTAAACCTGACAATTTCTTCCACCATGAAGGAACAAGAACTTTCAGAAATCATTCAGAAGGTCATTATTCAAGCCTTCCAGACAACTATTTCTGTCCTGGGTTTCAAGAACAATTTATTCATTGAGCTTAACCTTGGTCCTACATTGTAGGTTGAGGTCTTACAGCCAGGCTTCAGAGATACTGTGCACTAGTTTTATTCTCTTCAGTTTCTCATGTCATTTCCAGAAATTACTTGCAGTTCTTATTTCTATTACTGTTAAAATTTACTTATTCCAACCCAACTAATAGGAAATTCATTTAAAAACAGAACTTTTCATTATTTTGGGCTTTCTTTTTTTGGTAATAATTTTAACAGTATGTATATACAAAGCATTGTATTACCTGCATGTATGCAATGGCCATTATTTCTATCCTTCTGTGCAGATAACATAGAGAAGGAAAAAGCATTTTTGTTGTTGTTGTTTGTTGTTTTCCTCTAGAAGAGACAGTCTCATGTAAGTGCCAACAGCTCTGTTTTAGGTTCTGTGCACAGATTCCAGTCCCAGTTTTCCAGTGAAACCCCAGATGAGATTGACAGAGTAACTGTGTCACTCAGCAGCACCTAAAATCTTTGCCTCAGCATTTTCTAGGAGTCTGTGTTGCACTGCCTGTCCTCTAGCCACCTCTCCACTCAATTGCTGTCAGATCAAACATGAGATACCAGACTAATTCTGCCAGCAGTGAATGAGGACAATAAATGCTCCTCTCTGTGCTCCATGCCAGGGTGAAGCTGGAAAATTTGTCCATGTTTTGAAAGAAAAAGGTGAAATTTTATTTAACTGTTACATTTTCTAAAGAAAAACAAACAAACATTAAACATGCCAACAAACAAACAGCAGCCCTCAGGAGCTGCTCAGAGGCCTGGCTTATTGAAAATATTCTTGTAGGATATGGATTAGTAGGCAGGTAGTGGGGGAAAAAGTCAAAGGTACAAGATAAATTGAGTTTGTTACAGAAGCTGTAATTTATCATCACAATATTGCCAACACAAATGTAGCAAATTATATATAAATTTAATCAAATGACTGCTATATTACATCTACTATCCTGGAGTCAGATTTGGTTATCTTTTCCTCTGTGAGATGAAGTCTTTTCTGCAAATAATGCCACGGAATCAGGCCATCTATATTTTAAAAGTCCACTTGTATCATCTTACATGCAAATAATAGCATAAACAGCAATGCATATCAAAATAGTGAGGACATGAAATAACACATTAAAGGTGAGAAGTGAAACAATATATAGTTCCCTAGAGTAGTGTTTCCCCTCTGATGTTCAACAAAGAAACACAGATAGCTGAAGCACTTAGATCTCTAGTTAAGCAAAATAAAAATAAACATGAAAGACAACTCTTCTTCAAAAATACACAACTAAAATGCCATTGTCCCTTCTATTCACTTGAGGGCTGTAGGAGTGAAGGAGAGGGGGAGGGAAGGGGAAAAGAGAAAAGCAGTCACTGAAAATAAGAAGAGTATTTTATTAGAGAGTTATCTCCTTCTTGCAAGAATGAGTGCTCAAATGCATAATACATTTCTGTGAAATCCATGTTTCCAGCTTCATGTTAAGAAAAGGTTCTTACCTTATAGGATTATCCATTCTTGATACTGTGAGAACTGCTGCTAAGTTTGCTGTGTAGGATGAGCACACAATAAGGGTGAAGAGCCACCAACTTCCCATTACAATGCGCATAGCCACAGAATTGACAGTAGATTCACTCCCTACAAGTAAACAGGGAAAATGAGGATGTTTCATGAACCTCTCCCCTGTGTGCTCTGATATGCTGAACTTTGTTGGGGTAACCCTCTGTATCTGTGCATCCCTTTTGCTGTGAGCTAAGCACTACTTGTATTACAACAGGTAGTCAACTTCTTGCCCTGGGTACTGTTCTAGAAAATAGTCTTTCAAAATGTTTCCCTCAGGCATTATTCAGGATTAGACATACAGAACATAAATAATATTCTAAATAAGGAAAGTTTAATGGTGAAGTACCACTAATATCCTGGAATTAAATCATTACAGTGTTCAGAACATTTTCCTATTTGTTTCAAATAACAGAAAGATAAACTGTATCATATTAGTTCAAAAACTTACTTTAAAAAAAATCACATTTAAATGTTTAGAAGAGGTGTTAGTTTCTAAGTTGGAGAAGTATTGTAATGTTGAGCCAAGCAGCTCTGCCGTTTATTTACCAAGTGATCACTTTCACAGTGGAAAAGTTTGTCAGGAATGGTTTCACTAGACTTTCTGAGCAACAGAAAAGCATAACGTAATCCCCCCAAATTTACCTACTTCCCACTGTTCATTACCTGGGATAATAAAACATATTACCTCCTTGTACAAACCTTCCCTTTCATCTTTAAAAATACTCTGGCTATGACTAACATGTCCTGAAATGCTCTAAACAAGATAGAACACTTCTGAACATCCATCAGTGGTGTCTGTAACAGACTATGTACCTTGCTGAACGAAGGCACCGTACACAACCCAGATGGCACTGTGCAGGGTGGAGGAAGCAGAAGGGCTCGGCTGGGAAGTGTTCTGTGCCCTGACTGCCTGGATCCGGTTCAAGACAAATATTAAGACACCAACTATAGGGATGGCTGCAGCAATACAAGCCCACACCGCAAAATCAAAAGGAGCAAAGAGAGAGAAGATGTTGATTTTCTCTTCAGGCTTCTTGATCAGGATCCCCACCGAATAGTCCATGTACCGCTTGCTGAAATCCACAACACTCTCTCTTTCAGGTGTAATAGTGATGGCTGAGATTGCCAGATCTGCTCTCTGTGAGACAAAGGCAACAGGTCAGATCTCCTTTCACCATGAATTCTGCCAGCATGAGCCTTCAAGAGAAGCTTTTTAAAAAGCAAGTGGCTCTGTGCATATCTTTTTAAAATCTAACATATTTATACAAAGTAAAATAAATTGTCTAAAAAGTAAAATCAGAATTAGTTTTATCAATCAAACATTAATTAATTGCATTGGCTTAAAGCATAACAGTGAAATGTAACCTGTCAAAGTATTACAGAACAAAAAGAGTCACCCTGACTCATCTGGAATGAAATGCAGTTTATTTAATCTTTATGCCTCACTTCTTTTCCAAATGATGCCTAAAACTCTAAACCATATTAACCCAATGCATTGCAAGCAGTAAGGAAGAAGCACCATCCATGCACATCTCACAGTTCTATCATGCTTCTGTCATCACAAGTTTACTGAGAAAAAAATCCTTACTCTTTCCCCATGCAAAATTTATTTAGCTTGTGTTTTTGGTATTTGTGTATTGTGATGAGCTGATGTTTGCTGTTCTACCTGCTGACTTGCCATATTAATGAATGGATTTAATATGACAACTGGGGGGAGGATTTTTGTTTTTACAATGAATAAAGTGCCTGCAAAAACTAATAACTGCGAGAATGCCCCAAAGGAAACTTAGCTCCTGGAACTGCTTTGACCTCAACATTTAAAGTGAACAGGTTTTACATATACAAGGTCCTTTAAGAGTATGCAAACTCAATAAAAGATAAAAGTATTTAATAAATAAGATTCCCAAAGTTTTTAAGAGCTGCAATTAGTTTTTGATTATTTTCCCATCTTAATCAAAACAGTTTGCTACAAAAAATAAAATGTACTTTTTGTTTCTTATCTCTGTGTTTTGTTGGGAAAGCAGGCCAAATATTAGGTTAGGGAGATCTGCTTTGAAATTCTTTGGAAGCAGTGGAATAGCTAGTAGCAGAAATACTATTATGAATACTTTGTTATTTCAAAGAATGCAATTTCCGAAGAAATTTCACAGGATTTCTTACCAGATTTTTAAGTCAATGAAATTCAAATAGCTTGCGTAAATTCAAAATAGTAGAAAAATCCTTTATATTTCCTAGCACCAACCAAGTATATCCCATTATCATACATGTTTGGTATTGCTTTAATTGCATCTATTTCTTCCTAAACATCTACTTGTCAGACACTGAGGTGTCTACTTACTAGATAATGAGAAAGCTTTCACCTTCAGTAATAACTCCACTGTAGAAGAGAAACCTTTTCTACAAAGGGCATAGACATGGAATATTAATTCCTTTGATTCTCTGTCTTGATTAGCATTTGTCCCATGTCAGATAGCAAGACCATGAACAAAATACATTTTAATCTCATTCTCCTGGAGATTCTAAACTACAGACTTTCCCCATTTACTTCAACAGAGTTCAATTAACTTACTCCTGATATGCAAGACTTTAATTAACAAAGAAATTTGGTCCTCTTTGTATTAAGGGAATGAGTAATCCTGAGCTCAGTTTAAAATTCTAGTCCTTCAAAACACTTATTTATGGTGTACATTATTAGTGATACTTTTCCTATTTTGGAATCATCAGTTGATCCTTATAAAACATATTGCCACACAGTGATCCAAAGAAAGTCATACCTACAAGTTATGTATCAAATATATAATGACAAAAAAATATTATTTAATTGGTTAAGAATACATACATTCTGTACTCACTCACACACACGCCCTCTCTTTTTACACTCTTTTTTGACATCTGTATAAACAGCCTTACATTGATGTATGTTGAGAACAGGTGGGAGTAAACAGACCAACACACTATAGTTCCTACCCTACATAAAAGGTCTTAAATAGCACAGTTAGTTTAGACTACTCTCAAGCCACCCATAGCTCAGAAGAGTTCTGTACTGGCTCTTTGATCCTAATTCAATCTCCTGTAACGTCCAATGGAGGAAGGGGAGAATTTCAAAAACTTCTTTAACTAAGCTTAAACATTCTACTCTGAAGAATCTTTATTAGTTGTTTTTCAAATGCAGCTTCTTCTCTGTATACCTTGTTAATAAGTTCTCCAATCATGCCATTCCAGGAGCTGTTTTGGAGCTGATGTCCATATTTGCCATCAGGAGATTGATATATCTCATATTTGAAACCCAGATTCTTGGCAAGTGCATCCAGGACATCAATGGAAAATCCTTTATAACGTTTTGGTTGCCCAAGTATGTTCTCTGCCACCATCACAAAAGGTTCTTCCTGAGAACAAAACAATATCTTAGCTGATACTTGAAACAAGGTATTTTTGTTTTAAAGCAAAATGGATGTTTCCTGAGTTAATTCTGGACAACTCAACACAGATTTCAAGACCCTCATAACCCCCTCAGCAAAAAGCTCAGGTCATCTGGAACACTCCAAGGCATCCCCACCAGGCACCAGTGCTTCAGCAGCTTAGTTACATCCATGGTCCTGGGTTTTACACAGTTCATAAGAGGAAGCAGAGACTCCACAGAACAATTCAGCCCCCTCTGTCAGCTTCCTAGTATTTGCAGGATACTAGATAAATACTCTCTGGAATACCTGCCTCTTCTCGCTGAATATAAAGAGGGTCATGACACCTTAGTGTCTTAACTAACTGTCTAGAATATAGATATTAAGCAGATGAGCCTTAGATAGGAGCACTACTGCTTTCCAGCTCAGAGCATATCAGATTTAGAAAGACATCTTTTACTGACAATGATTAATCTTTCCAAACAACTGCTAAAAATGTTGCATTTTTTAAATTTTTGAAATTTTGAAAACTCCAACAATAACTTTCATGGATATTAGTTTCTAGAGTATTTTACAGTAAAGTATATATTGAGATAAATGAATACTGCATTTTTTGGTATGTTTTCAGTCAGACATAGGCATCCTTCTCTGCTGGGTGTGTCAGCTGCACAGCCTCTGCAGTTGTCTGCATTTGTGCTGTGGTGCTGACATCCTTCTGGAATTTGCTCACCTCCTATGTAAACTATAACATAACCTCACCTGTTACCTGATCCTGATAGAGAAAAGAAAGCTGGGGAGACTGCTTTAATCATCTTGTGCATTACTTCCTATTTGTACCATGAGTCAGACAAAGAACAATAAAAAACACAAAGACATCACATTCTTCAATCTGGAAACTACAGTACCTTAGGCAGGAATGCATTCAAACCTTAATTTGCCCTTAATTTAGCACTTAGCTAACAGGAGCTCTGCTACCACTCAGAATAGTAACAAACTGCAGTCCCAAAAACACATAGTCTATATTTTTCTAAAAGATGTAGTTTATCTCAACAGGAAGTTACAAACTCAATGGAAGAAACACTCGATTACGTTTTACAGCCTGCAGTATACAAGAGCCAAGATTAGATTATCATAATTGGCCCATCTGATCTTAAAATCCATTAAATACTACAAACTGCACGTCTGAGTTAGAGTACTGTATCTGAAATGTAGTCCTGTGCACTCAGACCTTGTGCTGGTTCCATGCCCAGTATGAATTATAATGCAGAAAAAAAAGCACAAGCAAACAATGCTCTACATCTCTGACATTGCTCAGATATACATAAAATAATATAAGGCAATCATCTATCTTCCTTGCTTATGTAACTGATCATCCAAAAATACAGAATTGAAAATGATAGGGAAAAATTCTGAAGGAAGCACCCAAAATAGTCAGATCCTTTCTATTTTGAGCATTTTGTTTCCTGAACTCAAATAGCATCATACCAAGACAGTCACCACTTTGAGTGTCAGTCCTTGTAAGTCACTGCCCAGACGTCGTTCTTGCAGGCTACCATTCAGTCCTTTCTCAGAGTCCCACGTGGCCAACTAGAACAGAAAGTACAGTAAGTGTGAAGGACTGGTTGGCAGAAACCCTTCAATACTTTCATGAACATTTTGCAGCCGCTTGACTGAATCCAGAGTTGATATAGAGAGGATAAGAGAAGTGTGTTTTTTTTGTTGTTGTTGTTTGCTTGTTTTTTTTTTTTTTTTTTTTTTTTTTAAACACACAGTAAGAATCTGTGAGATTCAGAGCACAGACAAACTAGTCTTTTGTGTGAATGCATTTTCATGTAGTATAACTGCTCTATTATCTGTAGTATTTGCCATCTTATTTCACCCAGATCACTATACAACTTTTCTCTCTAATAAGCTTATATTGTTTGACAGTCCTTGGGATTATCTGTAGTCTTACCATCCCATATTTTCCTCTCTGATCAAATTCCCTCCTACTTTTCAAGTCATTCTCTACTGCTTATCAAAGACCAATCATTTTTCCTGCTGCACAATGGTCTTGCTTGCTGATGGTTATAAATTCTTGACGCAGATTCTATGGTGTAAAACTGCCTCCTCTTCTGTCTTGGACTTCATTCAGATCCTATATGAAGTCTTATTTTCTCTCTTCTTGCCCTACTTCTACCTCATCAGTAAAATAGTGACAGCCTCTCAGCTTCCCAGGCTTCCATGATCAAATATCTCATAAACTCTAAGAGCACTATAGGCTCATCTGCTAGATGCTAGATACATATTTTCATGGTAACTCCACAGAATATTACATCTAAATATTTTTTAATTAAATGTAGCACTTCAAAATCAATTTTATTGCTTTTTCTCAAAAGAGCTTCAATACAAAAGTCAATCTTAAGTGACCTTTGGATTATTCAAACTGAGTATGTTCTGCAGCAGCAGCAGTCAGACACTCCTTTTACTTTCAAACAGAACTCATGGTGTCATTTTGTTTGGAAGAGTCATAAATAGTATTGAGTAGAAACTGGTTTTTTGTTTGTTTGTTTTTAGCTGTACTCTTAAGCACGAATACTACGGTCACAGATATGGAGGCAGTGTTGTTAGCTGAAGGCATGCCCTGTAGAAATTGAACTCAGTCCAAGATATGTGAAATGTGGCTTCCTCTTGCCAGAAGCCAAGTTTTATGTAGCAAGTCAAAATCGTCTTGGAAATAACTTATTTTACTGAAAATGCCCATGGCTAGATGTCCTACATGATTTATTTCTATGACTTTAGTTGTGTCCTAAAGCCTCAAAAGTCAAACCAACAAATATATTGTGTGAGGGAGATCTGTATAGTTTTATTTTCGTTTTGTTGCAGAAGAAAAACAGGAAACTAAAAAGAAGAGGACATTTAGTGACTTCTCGGCCATCATATCCATCACACAGGTACAACTGTTGAAAATTACTAAATCTTCAACCTGTGAGATAGGTAAGAAAATAATTAAGCTATACCTCCTTTAACCCAACTGACCTGAAGGATGAAAAAGGAGAATGACTGAGTATTAAGCTTTCTAATGACACTCCTGAAAGCTGAAGTATCTCAGATTGAAAACTCTCTACCTGCAGTGTCAGTTTGGAGTGACAAACTATGTTTTTTACATAAAAGCATCTATAGCAATATGGGTAGATACCTATAGCTGTATCTCTCAAATTCAAATTCAGATGCTTGCTCTGAAATATGTCCAGAAGTTAGGTTTTGCTATTGCTAAGTAAAATTAACTAATTTGTCAGCTGACATAAATCCGTACGGTTCAACAGATTTCAAAGATGTGTATTATTACGTGGGGTATATATATTCTCTTAAATCTGTAAAGAATGTTGCTCTGACTAAGTTTTCTTCAGCTGTCCTATGCAGTAAGTTTATGGCAAAGAGACAGGAAGGTTTTGTGCCAGAATGGATTACACAATATACAGATGATAATCACTATTTATTCAAAAATAAGTAATGAAACACTCATTTGTTTCTCTACCACTGATGGGCTGACATTTCAATTCCTTCTCTTGCTCCTTTGCCCTTCAAAAACCCTATCTGATTTCACCTCAAGAGGTCAAACTTTTTGAATACCCTTTATTTTGCATTCTGTATTAACAATAGGAATTCCTAAAATAGCTGGAAACATGCCAGTGCAACACCAAAGCCTATTCCTTTTGTTCACAAAAAGAGAGATGAAGATTTCTCTTTTGTGCAGTAGGAGTAAGTGCAAGGAGAAGAAGCATGTTTCACATCTGCAGAGAACTCCATGGCATTCTGTATGGAGAGACAAGTTTTCCAGTCTCTAAAAGGCAAATGATGCAGATAAATGGAACATCAGAAAAACCTTTTCCAGAAGGGATTTTTCCTTTACATCTCTGTGCTTCAGAACATTTCACTTGTTCAGAAGTGTGCCAATTTTGGCTTCCACTTCTTGCAGACAGGATTTTGTTTATAGGACTGATACATTTACAGATATGTACACCAATTTGTGGCAGTTGGCCTGTCAAGATCAGCGCCCAAGAAACTAATTTCCAGCACTGTTAAACACAATGAGTACTGCTGTTATTTGATAAGACTGTTAGAGTTTCATTCTTTGTAGAAATATGTACCATGTTCATACCAGAACTCTCGAATCAGAGGTTACAAAGCAACCATCAGCTGATGGAGGTCTAAGGCTTTTAGATCCGATTATGACAAAAAACTACTTGCAGAATCAGCACTTATTGGATGTATTTAAAAAATCAGTGGTTTCTGGAAAATATATTTAATGACAATGTGTTTGTTATTGTTTGGTTTGCTTGTTTTTGGTTCTTGAGTTTCTGGGTTACGGGAGTTAAGGTTTTGAAAACAGCTACTTTAATAAAGCTTTTCAGATTAAACCTTCTACCTAGCTTCTCTTTCTTAAACTGCCATATTGCTTGCTATTATCCTATAGTTCTAGACATACATCAGAAGCTCAATGACCCACTAAAGACAAACCACAGGAAACAAATGCAAAATTCAGACAAAAAGGTAGGTCCTTGCAAAATTCTGACTCAATAAACATTTCTGATCTTTATCAATATTTACTGCATTTTCAATCAGTACTGCAAGGAAAAGCTTAGAGAGAGAAATTCAAAATTTTAACACAGTTTTCAACCCCCACAAACAATATATAGCTCCAAACACACATACTAAATATGCAATCAAAACAATTACAAATCGATGGCCTGGGAACGTCAAATGAAATGGGAATTAAATGAAATGGGAACGTATGTTATCCACAGTATGCCTCAAGAACATGCTGCGATTTTTTCCTGAAAAGTACTGATACCCATCATGACCTCCAAAGAATATCTGACAACAACGTAACTCTGGGATTCCTGAGTTTCCATCAATAAGTTAGAAGCCATACTATAACAAAGGAGTTTCATGACTTTGTCAGTTATGCAGCTCATGGCTGCCCAAGGCTTACTTGAGCTTAGTTCCTCAGGGGATATTGTATTGAAATGTTGTGGTAACCGGACAATAACAGAAACAGCTCCACATAAGTGTGAAGACCCTCATCAGCATAATGAGGCAGACGATCCATTTGCTCAAATAAATCAAGGTTGCATGCACTTAACATAGATTTGCAAGATTTACAGCTTCCTCTGAACTTGATCAATGAGATTGAGAGCCTGTGTGCCTCCTCATTTAGGAGCTGAAACTGATTATCAACTCAGTTGTTTGTTACACAGCTGTTTGTCTGCAAAGTCTGTATTTTCATGCTGCTGTACTACACAATAATTACATACTCCTTGAATAAGGAACTTGAAATTAATTTTCCTAACTCTCCTGTGAATGCTCAAACCACTGGACTATGGCAAATATCTGTCTTGCGTCCAAACAAATGGAGATGAAAATTATCCCAAACTACTAGTAAATAACTGGCATTAGCATAAAAAGTATCTCATGTTTTTCTCACAATAGTGAATAAGACCATTTACATTACTTAAGTTTTTAATGCACTAGTTACTGTCAAAATATTGCATGGCACTGCTATCTAACTCTATTTTAAGTATGAAAACACCCTAAATATTATCCCTAATTTTCATTGAAAATGTGATTCTCTTAAGAAATATAAACCCCTAATTTTTTAGCAGATGCATAGTAGAGTTAGAAAGGGCTACAATTAAGACAGAGCATGCTATTCTACCTTAACAAAAATTGAAAACTTTTGTCTGGTAACAAATTTGGAGCCAAGGTTACACTACCCAAACCAATTAAATTTGTGAACCCCTGCCTTGAAACCTGTAGACTTCTAACAAAGAGGAAATAGTAGAGAGAGAGTGAGGCAGTCAGTTCTCATGCCCTGAGATAGTGATACCTTTATCAACCCACTTACTGAAACATTTAATGTTATAAAAGCAGGCTTTAAACAAACACAGTAATTAAAACAATATTAATAATAAAAAAAGAAACAAGAAAAATAAAGTTTACAGGGGGCAAATGTAAAATAAGGTAGTGGTCCATTAAGTAAATGGAGCAAATTGGACACTCCTATGTTGCAATTCTAAGCAATAAAAAGGAATCCATTTAAATAGTAAGCAAAGCAAATATTTACATTCAATCCCAGGATTGTTTTTAAATGCAATGTATCAGTAATCTAGAGATTTGTTGTTCAATATCATTCACAGCATGGTATTAATAGGATTCATACATTGGAGTTTGAGTCCTTCTTAAGGAACCAAGAGGACTCCCTGAAACATCTGTTCCTTTTCTTATGACTGGAATGGTTTTGTGGGTACCAAAAGCTTTTCATGTAAAATATGGGATCAGAATTAAAAAAAAAAAATCATATATAGTCTGTAATTACATAAAATAAGATTAAGAAAATATGAAGGTATCAATTTTCATACGTCCAAGCAAATCTGATATTATTCTTTTCTGTAACAGCTACAAAATTATTAGAAATGTTCTAACATCTCTACTCTGAAGTACAAGCATTTTTAGTGATAAGAACCTGGACAAGATCATCAACCAAACTGATTTAAGGTAGTGCTTTGTGTTACAGCATAACCCTACTTTGCAGTGAAACAACTGCAAGTCACCTAGGTCTGATGTTTGTTCTAATCTTTTCTGATATTCTGCATTTTGTTTGCATTAAAGACATAGCCTGCTTCCAAACACTGACAGGGAAACTGGAATTATTATTATTAGAATGCTGGTGTGTTTGGATAGGAAAATCTGTGGCAAACTCCATAAGGCTGCTGTGAAGGCTGCAAGAGGTAAATTCCTGAGTTAGCTTTTGTGATCTTTGTGCAGCAAGGTATCACTATACATTAGGAATCCTAAGGACCCCAGCTCAGAAATGAGAAAGTTAAGCATCTCTTGGACTTTTTATGTTTTGCTATGAGATTTAATAAATTACTTATATTTATTAAAATGCATATATACCTATCTAATTGAAAACATTAACGCACATTAGGGCTCCTGAACAGTTACATCAGTCACTGGTACTTTCAAAGACCCAGTAGACATATCTGTACCTTTAGAAACCTAAAAGCTAAACCAAACTTAGGAGTTTAATTCCAAGATAATAACCATCATCAAGTTGTATCATAGCTGTATGATGAGAATACCTACACACCCGTAGCCACAGAGCCACGAAGAACTCCAAAACATACCAAAACTATGAAGCAGAGGATTGTGAGCCCAGTCTTAAGAGGTACAGAAACTTAGTCATTTGGATTAAAATTTTATCACATCCTGTTTAACACTCAAAACACTCAGTTTGTTATTACGGGGCCACACAAGGATTGCAGCTGCATGGTTAAAAGTTCAGAGCAGGGCAGGGAGATGACAAAAAGCTGCTTTCTCCCATTCCCAATTACTTCAGAAAACAGCACCATCCATCTCATAAGACAGCAAGCCCTCTAAAGGCAATGAGTAGACAAATAAAAGTATGAAAAAATGCTGGATTAGGAAAAGGCCGACTCCTCTGGGGCTACCATCTCATTGCTGTTCATCCAACAGGACCCTATGTAAGACAGTGAAGCACATTGATGTAACTTGCTGCTTTAATGGGCTTTTAAGAATGTGATGTCTTTAGGAAGAAGTATGCAGCTTATTCTAGTTTCAGTTTTTTGTAAATGTTTGCTGCTATATAAATTGTAATAAAACATCTATAGAGAATAATAGGAAGATAAGCATTAGGCAGCAAGATGTTACAATGAACAAGCCATTTTGGGCGAAATTGACTTTTTTTTTTTTGATAGCAAAATTAATAGGTAACAGAAATTAAGGTGATATAACTGAATTTCAATTTTGTTTCATACAGGTTATTGTGAAAACACATCTAGGACAATTTGAATTCATTTCCTGAATAAGGACAATATCACATAATTTATGAACTCCTTCTAAGCAACAACAAAGAATGATATATGAAGATGAAGAGAGAAGTTTTGAGGTAATTTAGGGCAAGTCATTATTACTATCTTATTTACTTAATAGCTTTATTAATGATTTGGAACAGGAAATAGCAAATTACTAAATGTCTAAAATGCAAAGATATCTCAAAACTGGAAAGCACTGTAAATATGTCAGACTAGCACAGAGAGAAAAATAAATGGGAGTAGTAAAAAAACAGACATGAAACAGTAATACGCATATGGCATAACTAGAAATAAACATTAATGAAAAGGAAAGAAGTGAGAAGTATATATACATCAGTTGAAGAAAAAAAGGGAAATTGATGTTAAAAAATTGTGCAGGATGAGAGTGCACTGCAAATGGATCACAAGTTTGTAATACAGTAAGAATGCAGAAGTGACAGTGTGATTTTGGACTCCACACATCTCATGGCATAGGCTGCACAGAAAGCAGTCACAACACAGCTGAGAAGAACATACAGTCCTAATAACGTGTTCAACATCTGTCTGAATGAGATTGAGGCAAGTTGGAAGAAAAGCAGAGGGAGAACAGGACAATACCACTGGGGTAGAGAAGTCAGCACAAGAACAGTAAAACAAGCAACTGTGAATATCTAATCTAACGATGACTAAGAAATTGGAAAATTAGACACAATATTGGATATAAAACAACAGAACTACTGCTGCTGAGTTCAAATAATCTATAGACACCCTTTCACATTAAATCCAAACCATTTACTGGAAACATTCTTTCATATTCAATGCATACTGTGAAAAGAGAAACGTATATATTTATATACACACACACATATATATATCCAGACAAGCTCTGCCCTTTTAACAGAAAATTTTTTCATGGGAAGGATTTAGCACATCCTGGATATGAGTAAGCGCATGCATGAAAGAAATCAAAGAACAGCCTGACAGCTTGGTGGTTGCTCAATTCACCAGCGATATCAGAACTGAACCCACGTTTCACAGAATTTTGAGCCTCTAAGATCCAAGCCAATAGTGATTAGGATACTTAAATGTGGAACAACTTGATTTGAGTCCCATATTGCAAAGTTTAGCCTTGCATATCAGTTTACCAGATCTCAAATGACTGGATTGTTCACCATCTTAAAGGCTAATATGGACATACAATTATTGACATAGGTATTGGTTTAGTCCATTTGAGGAGTGGCATAATTCCTAAACATTTGAAAATCTCAACTTTCATCTCCAGTAAAAATCCATTCACCATAGCTGAAATGAAGTAATTCATACAACTCAGAGAGGCAGCAACTCTCAAAAAATGCACAGGAGCAGTTTAGGGTTCCATCCAACAATCACCCAGAGATGTGCTTTAGCTTAGCTAATGTACATAATGCCATTGAAGCCTGAGAGTTACACTTACATAAAGTTAATTGAGCATAGACCTAGAATAGAAAATAAAGAAACTTCAAGAACTCTGAAGGAGGGATTTGAGTAGGAAAGAGCAATTGACCTGAACTGACATGTGTAAGGAAAAAGACATACACCACTGCTCTTCTGAGAAGCACTGCGAGATAAATGGCAAATGTCTAGGATTAAGACGCCACATGAAGACTGCCCTTGCAGCAGCATAATGCCCTTCAAACCATGTAAGGGAACAGGTTCACATTTAAGAGGGAAGAGTAGTATTAACTGAATCACTGACACATGGATTGTCCCCATGGCAATCTTATTCAAGATTTAAGAGAAGACAAACCTCCAATTGTGCAAACAAAAAGTACTTCAGCAAGAAGCTGCATAATGACAAGTTGAAAATTTGCTGAAGTTGGAATGAAAATTTCAAAGCAATTCTAAGGGCTTAAACCCAATGAAAAGTGAAAAGATTACATTAAAAACACATTAAAATCAGAAACTTTTTTGTTTACATGGAAGAACAAATATAGTATTAAACCACTATTACCCAGAGATTAGTCAGAGAATTTAATAGAGAGTCCATGTCAATTGCAATAATTGATGCATAATAGGTATGGAAAACCTAGACGGAAAGACCATGACACCTAACCCAGAACTGTGAGGGTAGTTTAGGAGGACAGAAGACTACAAATTGAGTCTTTGGTAGAGGTATTTCAGCATTAATACTCTACATTCTCTAGAAGCCTATGTGGAAGTATTGATTCAGCTCTTAATCTACAAATTCAGGTATCCATTGTAATCAACAATTTTGACTTTACCTAGCACAACTCAGAAGTACCTTGCTCAACCATTTTTTATGGTTCTTCATTGCAGAGAATATAAAATATTTTGAAGTGATTGGAAGCGGTTCTCTTAATGTTTTATTAGCCAAAGCTCAGTTCAATTAAATGCAGCGGCCATATTATTAAGAGCCAACTATTTTACGCATAACAGCTCTATGACATGACTGAAGATTAGACACATTATGCATTATACTAATAATATTAAGGAAGCCAAGATATTCTTGTTCATGCATTTATGGATATAGTAGCTATTTGCAGTACTGTGACTGAGGAGTTTTATGCAGAATTGAAATAACAGCTTTCTGTAACTCTACAGCTTTTATCGACCCAGTATAAGACTTCTCATAATCCTTGGGAATGGGTCAGATTCACATACTTTATATTTTATATTGCCTTTACATCAAATTTAATGTTATGGTGAAAGACAAATTATTATCTTTTTGCAAAAATAAGATCTTGCTCCATTAATAGGGAGAGCAAGCCATTTTTGTGCCAGGAAGTCAATGAAAGAGCAGCGTCACCACTTCAGGATTGCTCCTCCTTCCATAGCCGTGTACTCCTGTGCCAAGCCTGAACAAAAATGTATGGGAGAGAAGATCTGCATGAAGTGGAGAAAAAGGAGCTGACAGAACATGACAAGATAAATGTAACCTGTTAGTATTCATTATATAAAAGTACAAATAGGCCATCTTCATCTCTGGTAGAGTAAATTGCTTCAATTAATACTAGTCTTTGAAAGAGCAGTGACAGCAACATGCTGATTGTAAACAGAAGAAAATAGTGGAGAGACATGGTAGCAACACAGGTACTGGAAAAGATGTACTAATATATGAAGTGATCATAAGAGTGATGAAAACAATATGAAAAAGAGTATTATCCTCTGATAGCATCTCTATAAAGTGCTGACAAGTATTACTCTGTACCCAGATTTTTGCATTTCATTTCCTGAACACAAAATCAAAATGCAGGGAAAGTAGTACTGGAAATAAATTGGAACTATTTTCTTGTAGGATCTTGCAGGCTTTTCTTTTGTAAAGAAGGCAGATAATTTCCACCTCTGTCTACCTGCACTATTCCTACTCCTCAAGGCTTTGAGATATAACAACATCATAACATAGCAATATTGTTGAATCAGATAGAAGCTTTGCTTTAGTGCAAGATATATGCATCGCAATTCTTCTAAGGGTTGAATAAACTAACTGTGAGTGCCTGAGATACTGCTGAATCAGGCATTTCCCATAGGCACTGTAAATTACCAGTTGATATGAACAACCATGCCTCTAAGCATAAAATTAAAACTGGTAAGTAATCATAAAAGTTAGACTAATCCAAGTAAAAAGTCCACAACAGACGTCGTAAGTGACTGGCTGAAAAACTACGACAGGAGCTGCTTGCTACTGGTTAGCTATTTGGAAGACAAACAACCCTGCCTCATCCTTCTTCTCCAGTTTTAAAAACAACAAAAAATGCCGCCCAGTTAGAGCTGATGGGTGTTGGAGTCCACAGATATGCCAAATACTGTCATTAAATGTTAAATACGGAAAGAAAAGGCAGGGTGTTGACGAATAGCAAGTTGCAGACACAACTGAACCAATTCCATCTGCCATTACTAATTACATGTGGGTAAAAAGGAAACAAATTCACTTCACACAGACAGCAGATTTTTTTAAAGCTTCCAAATGCTTTTTGGTGGGAGATTACTAGCTTCTGAGAGCAGAACTACCCTTGTTATGTATGTAGCAGTGAGCTCAGCAGACTGTTTCATAAACAAAAAGATCATTGAAAAGTTGAATCTAACAACAAATAAAAATTTCTGTTGATTTTATACATGCTCTTCTCCTGCTCTCTGCATATAATATCCAACAGTAGGGATGTGCTGAAAATTTTACTGGGGAGTGAGAACAAGAGATTATGGAGTAGTTGGAAAACGGTAAGAGCCTGGTATCTTTTCCAGTCTTTCTACATGTATGTGATTAATTGACACACTACTATTGGCTACACCAAAACATCTGCTGGGTTTCTGTTGTTGTTTGTTTTTGGGGGCAAGTCCACTCTTGGATTTCTTGAATATTACGTGAGCTGAGTGCTTTTGAATTTGACTACACATTCAAGAAGTCCTATGTATCTGCAGTTCTGCAGTTCGAACAACTGAACTTTTCACAGTGAGTCCCTTTCTTTTGTGATATGACTAAGAGACCATGGTGTGATTCCACCAGCTGCAGACCTTCTGAAGTTTGGCCATCATTAATTCACTTTCATATTCTAGTTGATGGTACTGAGTCACCTAAGAATGAAAGCAAAGTTCAGCGCTTTCTTTGATATCACCTGTCGAGCTAGCTTGTCAATTCTGTATTGAAAAATGCTCTTCTCTCAAACTCTATGTGCTTTTGAAAAGCTCCACAACTTTGAGAATATTTTTGTTGAAAAATATTTCAAAATAAAATTTTTACTAACATTTCCAGAATTTGAGGTCTGTTGTCTTTTTATGTTTTCCCTTAAATTTTTATGTATATTTTTATTGTATTTCATTTTTATTATCAACTAATTAGTTTATTTTTTTGGCAACAGCTTTGAAATAATAAGGACAGCATTCACGAGGGAAGTATTTCTTATTCACATTTTAATTGAAAGTTGTGGATTCATAAATTTCATCTATAAAATATATTTAAAACCTTTCCACACAGAGGTCAAAATCTTAGATGGATTTTCTTTCTTTTTTGTGTGTGTGCTTGTTTTGTAAATTAAAATTTTAAAAAGCAATATTTTATAAGAACTGTTGGCCAAGAGAAACTAGTCTTCTCTTGTGACTTAGGTAACCACTATAAATGCCAAAGTCTATCTGGCAAAGTTTAAGTGAATTTTGACCAGATCTTGTTATAGGCACTGGAATGTATACAATTATCTAGGGAACACTGACTTTTCCTGTATTTAACTGAAAAGTTCAGCTTTTACTAAACTTGATATTGATCTTTTTAATATGACTCTTTTCCCTTGCTCCTCATAGAACATGCCACAGTATGGCTTCAAAAATTCATAGGCATTTTTGTCCTAAAATAACAAAGAAAATACCTGAGTAAAATGACATAGCTTGGTGCTTGTTGACATAATTATCTCCCCAAGAAACAGAAGAAATGGAGATAGCATTAAGTAAAATATGAATTTTCCCCCCGATAATGATGGTTAATGGCTTTCATTAACATCAAGTTATATCAAGAAAGCTTTCAAATATATAAATTTATTCTACTGGCTTCATTACATATATACTGCAAGTTTTGTAAGGCAAATAAAATTAGCTTCTTTGTAAAGCCTTTTAACAGACAATATACAAACACAATATCCACAAATATTATAATTTATATAACTACACACCAATTACTAAGTACTCAAGAATTACAACAAAATAGTTGATCTTCGATTATTCTGCATAAAGAAATCATGGTAAACATGGGAAATACTTTTCCATGTTACTGGTTACGAACCTTTTGCTTACAAAGTTTTTGTCCTTGTTTATTTTTCCCCACTTTAAATCAACATTGGGAAGTGTCTTTAGCTTTTAGAAAATACTAGAAGTCCAGAACTTCTGAGCAATTTCATGCAATGACAGACAGCACACATAAGGTATATATAAGAAAGATTAGAGTAATATATACCTTTGCCCAGCTGCACACAGTAACATGTACCAGCAAAACTCCATCTCTAGAAAGGATGTGGAGAATTCAACAAATAGTCAAAGGTAAGAAATGAAAGCACGTAAGAAGGACAGATTGTACTATCTGTAATACTAAAAGACTTGCCTTTCTGATTACCTACCATAGCTTTACAAACAAACACCTATATCCAAGAAGCTTTATAAGGAGAGCCCTACATTGTGCTTGGCAGGACTTAGTGATTTTGCAAGTTTATGCAAATATTCCAAAGCTCATTTAATATTACACCTGATGCTTTGAGTTATGATGTTCCCAAAGTGCCAAGAAAAGCTCTTCAAGAGGTGAAAAACGATCAAAACAAGAAATGATTTACACTTTGGCCTAACTTCTCAGTGGGAGCAGATAAATTCTGCAGCCTTGTGGTGGACCACAGGTGAGTAGTGGCATCCCCAGCTCTGACTGCCCAGCTGGGCTCTGTCCTGGCCTTGCAGTCACAATGCCCAGCCCTCATCTTGAAGGACAAGCCAGCAGGGCTCTGGGAGCTCCCCACAGGTTGGATCTCATTTGCCAACTACTGACTGAACATGTGAGAAGATTTTTTTCTACAGTGTAAATGGCTCCTTGTCACTATGAGGCAAGGATTTTTTCAGCAACAAACAGCAGAGTATTTGTACACAGCACCGGGGCTACAATGGGCAGTGCCCTCTGAGAAGTATGGATACAGAAATATGGCAAAGAACTGCTGCAAACAGATCTGAGGGGGAAAAAACTACATGCATTACATTCGTTAAATCCCTTCCTTACTGAGTTAACCTGATATTCTTTTTGTTGCCATGGTGATTGTTATCCAGCCATTTATACATTTAAGGAAAAAATCAGTATTCCCTCTCATGAAATTCTAAGTGTGAGAAATCTTTCCTTAATGCAATATAAAGACTATTACCTCAATAGACCTATCAGGCATTCATTTTCCTAAGGTCTTCTGAGTCCATTTAAACTTCTCTCTTCCACACATGCTGTGGCAATGAATTCCAAAATATAAGCATACAGTCTGTGAAAATGTACTTTCATTTATTAGTTGTAAGCTGGCTGCCTGTTCATTTTAATAAGTATCCTCTAGGTTTATTATGAGAAAAAAATGAATAATTGTTCCCATTTCGTCTTTTCATCTCTTTGTTTCATAAACGCCTAGCCACAGTCCCATTTTTTTGTCTGTTTCCTGAGCCAGAGTTACAGCCTCTATAGTCTGCTCATATAGAAGTAATCTGCTGTCTCTGATAGCTCTTTTTCCTCCTTCACATCTCTCCTAGTTCTTCCAAATACATTTTAGTTCGGGATGTGAGTAGAAGACACACACACACACACAAAAAAAAAAAAAAAAAAAAAAAAAAACCCTAACCAAACAATAAAGAGTGACCAAAGTCAGCCCATAGAAATTGGAGAACTGGTGTTAGAACTCCAACTTTCTGATACAGTAACTCTTTACTTTAAAATAAACTGAGAAGAGTTGACTCAAAAATCTGCTTTTTCTTCAACCAGCATTTCAGCATTAAAATGCAGACACAGCTGAACAAGGCAAGTGGAAAGCAAATGTCACTTGCCAATATAAATTGAATATATTTAGATAAGATATACTTAGGAATTGGAAAATAAATGCTTACCCACTGTATGCACAGTAAGATGCAGAATTACTTAATGCTTCTTGGAAAAAGAAACTTTAGTTCAGTAGAAAAAAAGTGATAAATTCTTCCGTTATATTAGCTGGGACTCTTCCTAAAACCCTTCCCTTGCATAAGCAAAAGGTGGCGTACATGAAATAGAAAACTACAAGCTAACAGTCTCCTTCCTTTCACTAGACTCAGAGTAAAATAAATTGGTTGTTGGTGTTTGGCTGCCGGCATCTCTTCATAAAACTATGGGGAATTTGCAGCAGTTGCTTGACCTTTCAGCATTTCTGCAGACTGTTTTTCTGTCTGCATAAAGCTCATCCAGCATCTACAAATGTTCCAACCAACATGGATTTTTTTTGTAATTCATAGAATTGCCTTGAAGAATTTCTGAAGGCTACAGGCCTTGTTCATAAATCAAATAAATCAAAGAAAACAAAATTAACAGCATGTTAATAATTATGGGTTGTTGTCCACATCTCCATGGTACAATAATCCCAGCTGCTTTGAAACTAGTATCCCATGATAGCTGAGTGAAAACTTGCCCGTTCCTGAGCTAGAAGGGCCTGCATTAAACATATGAGAAACTTATTCCATGACATATTTCAAACTGTAGCAATTATCAGTGGGAGATGAATAAATGTTATGTGACAAATACCAACATCACATTCACCCAAATGACGCTAATACAAAGCTGCTAAATAGTGCTCCCATAGCCACTGTTATTCGACAACCTGTGCTCAGATGGACATACAAAATGGACAGTCAAGGATGGAGAAGAAACTCCAACAGCCAAGGTCCTTCCGGAACTGACAGCTCAGACCATGAAAGCTATGTCTGTTCACTGCCCAGAGACAGGAGGGCTCCCACACTGCTGGCTGTCAGTCTGGTATCAGCACAGGCATTTTCACTCTTGGAGTGCAGGAAGGGAAAATGATGTTAGTGTTTTCCTTCCAAAACATAGTGAAAAACCTGGCTGCCCATCTGAATTGAGTATGCAGGTCACAGGCCCTGCATCTCAGAAGTGACAAGATGCAATTCTTCAGGTGGTCCTCCAAAAGGCAAATCCTAATTACAGACAGGTCCTCCAGTGGAAGACTTCGTCTTCACCCTGCACAGTAACATAATCATCCAAGATCATAACTGAATGACCTAAAATGTTCTCCTTCAAAAATATATTCCTCCCTATGTTCACCTAGGGTTGTCATATATAACAGCTTCTGTCCATCTCTCCTTTAGGGAACAGGCAACTGGCATTTTGGCACTACGTATATACACATAACATGTGTAGACGTATGCATGTATGTATGCATAACTGCCTGTGCAGTTTACACTAGTAAGAATGTGGCTAAGTTTAAACTGCTTTCCAGCACCAAATGTCATAATCACTGTGGATGGAGAGCTACTATTAAATAAATAAAAAAATAAACAAATAAAAAATCTGCATATTCTTAGTGTTCATAGATTTTTAACCTAGTTAACTCTTTCTCCCTTGGAAAAATTCACTCTGTTTTTATTTATACCAAATTCTACAGGGCTTGAAGTTGTATTATGTCATCTAGGGGAAATAATATTGGACCTCTCAACAAATATAAATATTTGAGGCCTGGCAGATTGATTACATCACACTCCCTCAAACCCGCAACGGCAAGCGCTACGTACTTACAATGGTGGAAGCAACCACCGGATGGCTGGAAACATATCCTGTGCCCCATGCCACCGCCCGAAATACTATCCTGGGCCTTGAAAAACAAGTTCTATGGCGTCATGGCACCCCAGAAAGAATTGAGTCAGACAATGGGACTCATTTCCGAAACAACCTTATAGACACTTGGGCCAAAGAACATGGTATTGAGTGGGTGTATCACATCCCCTATCATGCACCAGCCTCCGGTAAAGTTGAGCGATACAATGGACTGTTAAAGACTAAACTGAAAGCAAGGGGTGCTGGGACATTCAGAAATTGGGATACACATTTGGCAAAGGCCACCTGGTTAGTCAATACTAGGGGATCTGCCAACCAAGCTGGACCAGCCCAATCAAACCTGGTACGCACAGTAGAAGGGGATAAAGTTCCTGTAGTGCATGTAAGAAACATGCTGGGTAAAACAGTTTGGGCTACTCCTGCCTCAGGAAAAGGCAAACCCATCCGTGGGATTGTTTTTGCTCAAGGACCTGGATGCACTTGGTGGGTAATGCAAAAGAATGGGGAGGTCCGTTGTGTACCTCAAGGGGATTTAATACTGGGTGAGAATAGCCTATGAGTTGAGTTGTATTATGTTAATTATTATATAATACTGTGTGTCATTACTACCATAGAGGAAAATAGTGATTAATTAGAATGTATTGGAAAGAGTGTAACCAAAGCATGACATAAATGGTATGGAATAAGGGGTGGATATATGTCCTGGTTTCAGTTAGGACAGAGTTATTTTTCCTCCTAGTAGCTGGTAGAGTGCTATGTTTTGGATTAGGATGAGAAGAGTGTTGATAACATGCTGATGTTTTAATTGGTGCAGAGCAGTGCTTATACTAAGCCAAGGACTTTTCAGCTCCTCGCTCTGTCCTGCCAGCGGGCAGGCTGGGGGGGCAGCAAGAGCTGGGAGGGGACAGCCCCAGGACAGCTGACCCAAACTGGCCAAAGGGGTATTCCATACCATCTGACCTCATGCTGAACAATATATAGGGGTGGCTAGCCAGGGTGGGGGGCCGGCTCTCGGGGTTGGGCTGGGCATCGGTCAGCGGGTGGTGAGCAATTGCATTGTGCATCACTTGTTTGTACATATTATTATTATTATTATTACTATTATTATTATTATTATTATCTATCTTAATAAACTGTCTTTATCTCAACCCACAGGCTTCACTTTCCCATTTCTCTCCCCCATCCCGGAGAGGGAGGGGGGAGGGTGAGCGAACGGCTGTGTGGTGTTTAGCTGCCGGCCGGGTTAAACCACAACACAGGAGTTTGCTGTTAGTATGAATAAATGACATGAGTAAATGACTCCTACCAGGACTTCAGTCTGCATTAGACTAGCAACATTACAGAAGCTGCATGTATACACAGAAATTCTCAAAGAGAACTTGGCTTATTTGTATAATGGACTGCATATGAATATGTCTCAAACTTTTGTTTAAAGAGCTGACAAAGCTAAAAGACCGGCTATCACACCAGACAATGCCAGTCACCAGCACATCATTCCTATGCTCACAAGCAGCCCACCACATCAACACAGATTTCTTCACAGACCTGACTGCTGACCTTACAATTCATGCCAGATTTCACATTCAATATTCTTCATTAAAACAAACTGATACACTTCCCATCTATGACAGGTATGGCTTAGGATTTGAAAACACATCAATGATGATGTAACTTATGCAGAAAGCTGGCTATTAACATGTTTCAGGTGAATATATCACACTGTGAAGCAAAATAAACAAATAACACAGAGTTTTTGATATTATTTAAACACCCTTTTTCTACACTTTCCATGAAAATACCATACTTCTGCAAAGATGACCTGGAAGATATAATGTTCTAGACTGGAGGAAAACAGAGAAGACAGCTGTTTCTTGTTTGTTGTTTCAATAGTTTCACTAGTTTCACTAGTTCTACTGAACAACTATTTTCAACTGTGGTATTTTGGGGCTGTGAATAAAGGGAGAGGGAAAATGCAATATATGTGCTGGCACCATCCCCTGCATACACTAGAATTTATGCAGTGTAACTCAGGGTAATAGTAGCCTCAGTGCTAGGCATGTACAAAGACTAACCAGACTTATATTTTGACCAGATTTTCCATGTAACTAAGTGGATGCATACACAAAAATTCAAAATAAATAAGGTAAAAGAAGGGGAAAAAAAAAAAAAAGAAAAAAAAAAAAAAAAAAGACATTAGGTTAGACTAGCTTTCCTGGTCTTCACAGATAGCTATTTTTAACTTATCCCATTGAGATGTAAAGCCAAATTAAACCCTGCTATGAGTGCAAACCTGGTAACCTCAGCACAACTGCACTCATTTCACTAGTTCTGACCTATGATCCTAAACATCTTTATTGCTTTATAGTAAGTAATGTGTTGCAATACAAACCTAAGATGGGTATACCTCTCACTGCCACTGTTCCAACTTCTTTACTCCTGACATCCATACTTTAGATCTTGTTAGCTTTCTCCCATGATATTTGCCCTGGCATAACATAAGCACAAATGTGCCATAAACTTCAGCTCTGGCTCGCTGCACTTTGTCATTCCAGCAATGGAACAATTTCCCCAACTTACATCTCATTTTCATTATTGCATTATTTTGCTTATGTAAGTATCACACAAGTTTTGTTTTACCCAAGAAAAGGTTCTGGCCAAGCATCTTAATGTCAGCCTAAATTCAGACAGGCTCTGCTAAGGCTTTGATCCTGTTGGCTCCCTCAGTTCAGCGAGGGATGGACCTGTAAACAAGATCAGCACTTGATTTTCTAATTAATAGTATTTTCATAATTAGTCCAAATCCAACATGAAGTTGGATGTAAAACTGATGAGAGAATCCCAAAATGGTGAAGTTGGATCCTTAGTTTTTCATGGAGAAATATACTGCAAGGGTGGATGATACTGAAAACTATGTGCAGATGATGGTGCAGTTGCTGCAACTGAAGTACCTGAAAGAGGGACAGTAATTTTTCCATCCTCATAAAAACTTGGGTACTCCTGGTTTTACCACCACAAAGACAATCCAATTGATATAAACACATTAACTCTACTGGAAGTCTTAAAGGTTTTTGGCAGAAGCTATAAAATGGAGAAGGAAAAGTTTGTTTGTTCCATTATGCTGATGATATTGAAAAGCCAAGTGTGCCAGCCAGAATCCACACCACACAACCCCAAACCTTTAATTAACAAAGCCTGATATTAAGTTGTACTCAATTACAACATGCGTAATGTGCCACTGCACTCCCAGAGCTAGTCCATATGCTTGTGAGGCACCTTTTCAAACTCTCTTTTGGGCATGCTATGACTATCACACAATGTGCTTGTATTATAATTAAATTTGGCATAATTACTTTACAGAGTGATCAGTGACAGTCTATTGTTCAGGAAGAATTAATCCTCTGAGCCTTCCAACATCATTTTAGTTCTTGGTTCTAAATGAAACTTCAAAGAATCTAATTTATAATAACCAAAATCCCAAATGCACACTTTAATACCACTTTCCTTTTTTTTTTATAGTCGCTCACTAGTAAAGTGCCCCTGAACTAGAACATTCCTGGCATAACAAGTTACCTGTGCTACATAGGACCACTTGAATGGGAATAGAAACCCAGCAGGAATGCTTAACCAGATCCACTTTTGATGCCTTCTCCTTCTGCATCCCTCTACAAATATGGAAGCTGCAGAAACCTGCTAGAAATGATTCTATGTAAGTACCGTCCTTCCTTGAAGAAAATGTTTCTCAAGGAGCAGCCCAAGAATTCCTCTCACATGAAATATCACACTAATTCAGGCACATATTTCAATTCTATATGATCAAGTTTGAACAAAACATGGAACTACTATTGCAGGAGAAACTACACATTTTGATTTCCTCCTGAAATGGGGAGCTGAGATTTTCCACGGAGGAAAACCTAGAAATCTAAGCTGGGTGGCATCAAAACACTTTGTTTAGACAGTTTCAATTCAAACAAAATGTCCTGACAGTGTAAACATTGGAAAAACCCTTCACAGATCTCATCCATTACAGTACTAAACCACATTTTCTTATTGTTTTCTATTCATCGCAATTCTAGTCCTCAATTTCCTTCTACAGACCAGTAGCTAAACCATAGTATAAAACCCACCGAATAAATTCCTACAACATGCTGCACTCCCTCAGGATCACCATATACAGGAAACGTGTGAGAAAGCCTAACCCATGATGCAAGACGGAAGATATTAGAATAGTATAATAATTTGTAGTGTGTTGTTGGTGGCTGTATGATGATGATGATGATGATTACCTTGTCAAAGTTAAGCCCTTCAGGTCAGTTAAAAAATAATAAATTTAACTTTAGTATTTTTTACTGAAATTAATGCTTTCCTATGCAAGTTTCTCCACTAGAGAATCATTCAAATTAAAAACTGCCAACCAGCTAGCACTACAGCTGATTTTATATTGGTATGATTTTTCCAAATACTATGTGAAAAGCTTTAATTCAGTATACATGATTAATTGGTTCTCTGAGCTATCTCAGTACTTTTCAACATCAGCAAGGTTCATCTATGCAACTGAAAATGCTGGACACAGAGCTTCTGCAGGGGAAATTCCAAGGAAATTTCACTATTAGGATGATCAGCACTTAATGTATAATGTTGAATCTGAATTTAAAGTCATGGCAGAACACATTTTGGGCAGTCTGAGCTAATCTGCATAACATGTGCTTGCCATCTATTAGGTAAAGCCTGAATTTGTTCAGAAAGCATATATTTTTTCTTTTTTAATTGGTCGAACTGATGTAGCAAAATAAAGTGGAAGACGATAGATTTGGTGCCAAGCACTGGCTGTCATTCTGCTCGTGTATCATGTATAACGTTAGCTGGTTTATGAATTAGGTTGCAAACATTAACTTTAGTGTTGCCAGCAAGTCTGATTAAAAGCTTTGGCGTTTCCAGATGCTGGAGTCATGTAAGACCATCACATCTCTAATTTTAAAGAGGAAATCTCTAGCCTCTACGGCTAAAGAAAAAAGACTGACAGTGTTGAATTACTCACACCTGCACAGACTAAAACACCCTTATAATTTTGCTTAAAGCAAACAAGCAGATCAAAAATTATCTTCCTGTCGGTCTCTCTCTGGACGAAGCTTTTAAAGAGAAATATTTGCTGGGGAACATAAGAAGTGTGACATATTTTTTGCTGGAAAAAAAGAATGTTTTAAGTAACAGCATGCAAACAAGGTTTTTGTGCAGAGTTCAGCTTACCTTTTTTTCTAAGCTGAGGTATATGATAATGAAGAGAACAAAAAGATCTTTCTACCACTGCCCTGTTTTTGAAACCCACAAAACCTGCAAGCCCAGTGATTGCAGATGCCTCAGGTCATTTTTCAGCTGCTTTTGTTTTCACTTTAACCAATGGTTAGGAACTGCAATGGTTAACCAATGGTTAGGAACCATACGTACCCTGACATTCAGATCAGTTAGACTGGAGCTAGTCACCTATCTATTATTACAGCACAGAACTTACTGTTTCTAACATATACAGCATAAGTCATCTACAAAATGCATTGAATGTAAAGTCTACAAAGAGGCAATTTGATACCCTTACTATTTCTCACCTCACCATTTGATGAATAGGGAACCACTTGGAAAGGGTTTTTCCCATTTTATTTTGAGACGGAGGAAGACAGCTAGGTTTCCCTTCTGGCTTGCAGGATCACCTGTAGAGGCTGTGAACCATAAAGACCCTCACTTTCTTTTCAGACTAGATTCCTGTCTCTAACACATTAATGTCAAAGGACAGGTTGCAAAGAAGAGAAAACCTCCTGTAGGAGGAAGGAGTGCCTAAAAGTAGCTAACAGTCACCTAAGAGTTAGAATAAGTATCCCCTAATAAATTGTATAAAAAGAACTGGGGGCAGAATGAAAAAAAATAAAAAAATAAAATGAACAAAGTGGTAGAGGAAGAAAGAGTGAATGAGGAAGAAACTGTATGTTGGTAAGAACAACAGCTTCTGAACAGAAGAACAAGCAGTTGTGAGAAGGGAGTACTGAGGTGGGATATGTCAGCTGCAAAGTCTGTGGGGTCTTATCTAAATTCTCACTGAACTTAAACAATAATACTATCTGGTTGTCTAAAATCTTTTTTTTTTTTTCAACTTTCCTTTCAATAAAGATCTGGTCACAACAATATATGCTTCAGAAAACGGTCTAATACACAAGGCTAAATGCTGAGAATGATAAGATATGAAAACTTCAGGTGGTGCAAAAGAGATCTAGTCTTCAGGTTAAATCTCAACTGCACATTATATAACTTCCTCCAGCAGAGCCCTGCCAATATTCCATGATAATTTGAAAGCCAAAGTCCTCATATTCTAATCAATCACTGTGTAAAATTTTAACTGTATTTTGATCTATAAACCAAGACAATTGAGGCATTCTTCTAAGAAGTATAGTCACAAAACTTGGGCCACTTCTCAGGTGAGGAATAAAATTAAAAATTTGTATTTTGAAAGTAAGAAAAAAAAAAATCTTTGAAAAGGACACTAGCAATCCTAGTACCACTTTACTAGAGAAAGAACAATATAAAATAACAATAATGGAAAATAAAAGTGATGGGGTCTTCAGGAACTGCGTATGATAGTATATAGGTGATGGACATAAAAGAGAATATGCATGTTTGCATGGACACGGTTTAAATCTCAAAACACAGTGGGACACAGAGTTGAAAGGAGGAGAACAGAATGCTGAGACAAAACACAAAAGGGAAGGACAGAGGGTGGGAGGCAAAGAGGGAGAGAAAAGGAAGGGTACTAGGGACTGAGGAGAAGTAATGTCACGGATCAGAAGAGATGGCAGCAAGCAGAGACATGCAGCTTTTTATCTTGATTGCATTCACCAGAAACATCACTTAATGCTAATGCACCTGACAGACTAATCAGTGTGTTAGCCAAATTGCATACTTTAAAGAGATGAACATTTGTTTGTTTCTCCCAGAACACCCTCAAACATCATGGCAAAATATTATTGGACGTGTCTCTGATGAACTATCTAATAAAGACCTCTTCAAGTCTTCTTTTCTCCCACCGTTCTGCAGATATTATAATCTAACCAATCTTGAATTACTTTATAGAAATGCTGTACTTTAATATAATCACTTCTCTATATCATAGTAAGCAGAATTCTATATGCTATGATACCAAACACTAACATCTGCAAGTATGCTTATACTTTATATTATGCAATCTCAGTTTATTATTGCAGAATAAATATATAAAAGAAAATGGCAGATACATTAGAGTTGTGCTAGTTCTGCTCATTTGTTGTCTTTCATAATTTCTTAGAATTTGGAGGTCTTAGTTTCAAATACATCTATCATATTAACTATAACATTAGTAGTGATGTTATAATTTAATCATGGTACAATAAACAAGTGCAGTAAATTATTTCCTGCTTATACCCAAACAGCATTATCTTTTCATTTTAAGAGATGCCAATATATGATAAAGAGAGCTTGCAGGATAATTACAACGTTGTACAGTGACACAGCCATCACATTCAATCCAGATTTCTTCCATGGAATTTATACATAATCAGCCAACCTGCCCTTGGATGCCAGTATGAAGCTCCCACTACAGTCAGAAAAGACTGTGTACATTAGCAAGGGGCAAATTTTCAGCCTCAATTCAGCAAAGAATTTAAACATGCCAACAGTCATTCAATTTTGGAATACGCTCAGGTTAAAGGCCTTTGTATCAGGAACCTGTTCTTGAAATTTAAAGCATCATAACAAATAAATATTATTATTAGCTTCTCTCATGAGCTGTCCAGATAATTCCTCTAGCACTTAAAGAAATTTGTTAGGAACAAACAGCACAAAACAAAACTCCAGCAGGAGCATACTCTGAATGTGGTACTCCACTGCTTTCTAACCGTGACCATGACTAAGGTAAAATGTGAACACGAGAGGCCTAAAATAATGCCAGATCAGTATTCTCTGGTCTTCCAAGCCCCTGCAGCCTTGAATTTACCGTGAGAGATGAGACAGATCCCACCACTCCATGCTATTGTACAGGCTACATAGCTATGCAGATGCAGCTGCCCTGAAGCTGCCCTCACCTCCAGCAGCACTTCCCATCCACTCAAGATTCAATTTATTGTATGCAAATGCTCAGATAAAGCAAAACGAAACAGACATTTCAAAAACATCCCTTTCAAGATAGTCTGTAAAATCATCCATTATTCAACAAACCATTAATCATCTTTTACACCTGGACATGTGAGAGAAAGATTCTGATCCTGAAATCCATATTCAAGAACCCCAGAAGAACTAATTCAACAGAGCCAGCCACTCATTGTAAGTGAAGGCTAGCAGACAAGTTTTCAGACTTGGCTGGGTTCTCATATGTTATAGATGTATTTATTTATTTATTTTCGAGAAAAGGAGCAGGACAGTAAACCTGTCTTTTTTACACCAAAGTAATTCCAACTTATTCTTTATTTCAGATGAGAATAACCCATCCAGAAGACACATACTACATCCAGGTGCTCTGTTCTAACACATCAAAAGAGAATTGTTGGATAACAGCAGTGTTCCACCTTCTGACATCAATGGACCCTTCAAGACGGTGTGGATCCAGATAAGAGAAATCCCTTGTTAAGAAACTATGACAAGTTTTTCAGAGGGAGTAAAATGTAAGGTAAGGCAATGAATTATGTTAGTAGAACACTGATATTACCCTGCTCTTCGCCCTTTTTATTAGCATAATACCAGAAGTAACATGTAATTTCAAGAATATAAGGAGTTAATACAGCAGTCCTGTTTACAGTAAGAAAATTAGAAATTATATTCCAAGCAAGATCCTTAACTGGCAAAATCTGGTCAAGATCTCTTGCCTTTTCTGTATTTATACCACTGTATGCCAACTGAGGTTCCAGCTGACTCTACTAGTGATGTCTTTCTAAGTTCCTAGCAATCTCCCGTCTGCATTTCATGAACATACACTCCAGAACACTTGGCCTTAAATTACTGTTTTCTATACTACACTGTTGTGGACACACACATCATAAACTATCTATATCACTGAACTATCATAGAGAAATCTCTAATGAAGTGATATCTTGGAGATAAATTACCTTATTTACAACTTCTTATTTTTGCCAGCTTTTTATTGACTTCACTTGGTCATTCTTAACTTACGATTGAAACAAGTGAATGGCAAATCAGTCTTTTCACATCTCCCAAAGTACAGCAGAAGCCTTGAACTGTTTTAATGTAATTAAGTGGTTCACATGATGTGTGAACCACATGAGTGGTTCACATGTAAACATTCTGTTTACATGAAAACTACACTTTGGAACTGTAGTGCAAAATAAAACTGTTTAACTTTACAGAACCAGAGTTTTTCCAATGATTTATAAATAAAAGTACATAAATGTGAGAAGATTTATTTATTTTTTTTTACAAATATGGTTTTACGTACAATATTCACTTAGCTCTGTATTGCTCAAGACATGCAGTAGGGTCAGAAGAAAATAAGAACAGTTAGTGGTCTTCTTTCCCTTCCATTCTGTACTGACAGCCTTTCTCTTCTCAGTTAATTAAAACATGTTGAATTCAGAAAGAGCTTCAAAACCATCTGACAGCATTATCTACTATACCAGCAGAAATATGACAAGGTTAATCACCTGGTTTAAAAGGAGTATAACTTTCCCTTGCAGGTGATTGCTGCTATCAATTTCCTGTGGAAGGACAGTCAATAACGTCTCCTAATCTCTTATAGCAGACATGGGACAAACATTCTATTACAAACTAAATAAACAAGATTAACTTTAATTTTAAACCTGTCTATCAGAAAAATATTTCAGTAATTACAGCTGTGGCTGGCATCTTTTTTTTTTTTTTCTCTAGTTTTCTTTTTTTTTTTTTTTTTAGCCATTGCTTCACTAAACTACCATAATGGTTACAAACAATAGATTAATTTTGATATAAAAATACAATTATTTGCCACTTATCCATTCTTGTCTAACTTTTAATATTCCCAATTCTGTTTGCCCCATCTCAGTCTCCTCTGTATCCTCCTCCATACTGTTCTCATTATTCCCCAAGTTAATTTAGCAGGCTATTTACTTCATGTTTAATACAACTTCTGTTGTGCCCCTGTAGTCAATTAAGTTGATTTTTTCAAGTTACATATAAACTGCAAATCACCGTGCTCGTTATGACCCACCTTCTGTATCTATCCTCAGAAAACAAAATAGCCAGGAGAGATACAGCCCATAGAAAAATGACTGTGGCTCAAAACTGTGAAAAACAATGTGAAATTTTGAAGGAGGATATAAAACACCACCAAAGTTATTCACCAGCTTTTCACTTCTTTGAGAACAGCGTATGAACACCAGCAGCTTACAACAAGTGGGATACTCAAAAACTTGTGGGGTTTTTTATTCATCATAATGCTGCATAGAAGCTGGCACAGTTAGATGTCACCAGCAGGATGCAGTTCAGCAAAAGAGCCAACAGGAGACACTGGTAATTAGGACCAAGGTGCTTTGAAGGCTTATAGTGCTTTGCACTGTAATTTAGGCTTTTTATAAGTCCTCTTTAGAAAAGTTAGTCATCTTGCCTTGTTTCAAGGAGCTGCCACAACAGCTGAGAATGTAGAAGGTACACCCAAGATTTCACTGGAATGGGAGGGAAGAGAGAACAGGATATTATTTCTCAGTATAGGTCTCTAAAAACCTAGAATAGTTGCCTAGCTACCAGATAATGGATATGTAATTGTATGTAGAAATTGGATTTTGAAATTACATATACATTCTAAAATGTAGAATTAGAAAGATATATCAAGACTGACGGATAAGAATTTCTCACAAACTTGTATTTTGTTTTCATTATTTATGTATCGATATTAGGCACTATCACTGTTTTGGTCTAGATTGCTCTACCACAATGAAAAGAAAAATTGAAAGGAATATGAATCCAAAGTTCTGAATTAAAAGCAAAACCAACAAAACTTCTACTAAGCTGTAATTGTATGTTTAAGTAGCCTTCTTCAGAAATCCATCCATTGTGGGTTTTCAGTCTCACATTAGTACAAAGAATACCTATTTTTGAAATAAGATTTTTTTTAGTAAAGTGAAAAATATCATATCAATAAGTGTACTCTTCTTTGCATTTGGATACTAATCGACATTTCCTTGTATGAAAAAAATTTGAACCTGACTCTTTGAGGAAAAATAAGAATCCCAAACAGAGGTAATCAAAATCCAAGGCATTGATTTTTCCCCATCATGGAGACAAACTGTGAAAGCCAGTTCCATTGTCAGATTTTGGAGCAATTAGACAGTCTTGATTTTAAGCCCAGAAGAGACCACTTTAAGCATTCCTGTATAAAAAGGACCAAATATAAACACTTCGACCTGTATTCAAATAAATACATGTCTATTAGACATCTAACTTTGACCTGAAAAATGAACCAGAGGATGCTCCACATGTCTATAAGGAAGTTATTCAACTGTTAGTTATCCTCATAACGAAAAGCATACAAGGAGACTCATTGACTTTGTTCCTCTCTGAAAGTGGAAGAAAAACAAATGACAACTTAAAAAAATAAAAATAGACAAAAGCCAGAAGATTTCAGGCTTTAGTTAGAAACAATATAAAACCCCATAAGAGAATCTTCAGATACCAAAGAAGATATTAACCAGATTAAACACTAACAGAACTATCACTTTTTTAATTGGTCTACAGAGTAAGTGAGATGAGAGTGTTCTGCAGGGTTTTCAAAACTTGCTGGGAAACATGACAAACACGTTGATTTCAGTATGTTTTGTCCCAAGTTTCATAACTGAAAGGGATCTCCAAAGTACATAAATAAATAAAAGAAAGACATGAAGGTCATCTATCAAAGCTAGTTGAAAGCTTGATAGCGTGGATCATACCTTCAGCTACCTCAACTGCCTTTCAGGTCATAGAAAAGACTAAAAATGCACTGATGCTCAAACCCATAGTAGTCACATACATTAGTAACTAACCACATAACTCATATGATCTTATCTTTCCAGTTCTTGCCACTGTTCTGGGCTCACACATAAATTCTATAACATAGAATAATTATCATGTCTGCTGATAATATTCATTAAATTACCTTACATTAACAAAAAATGTAAAAAACATGAACATTAACAAAAATATATGCATTTACTGGTTATTAAACTGACCCCATAATATGCTTTCACTATCATTAAAGTAACAGGTGGCGAGAACAATGAGGGGAAAACATAGATCCTGTAATTTTAACCGTAAAACTTCCAACAGCATGAACGAGTTATTCTTGTGCAGTGACAGAAAAACTCTTATTAATAATTTCAATCTTTTCATCTTCAACCTAATAATTTGCAGTGCATTTCCTAAGAACATATTTCTCCTTTATTACAGTTCTTCATTGAACTCAAAGTTAGTGTCTTGTTTCAAAGATGTTGGACCATTCTACTTCATACCGGCAAAAAGCTTTTAAACAATCATCAATTCACTGTAACATCTACTGTGCTATTACCATAGAATAGTGCTGCCATTTGAGAATATTTCCTTTGGATCATAATTATAATACGAATAGGTTCCTGAGGGCATAACATTACCAAGTCCTGAAGTTGAAAGATTGTTTAAAACCTTACAAAAGTAGACGTCTGCTGTTTTATTTAAAAAAAAAAAAAAAGTCTGAAGTTTTTAACATGTCTGAATGCTTTAATGGTTTTTATTTTTCGTTGTTTAGGAGAAAAAAGAACCACATGCAGTTTAGAATTTCATCAGCCAAGATAATCATTGTGGCATAGCGATTTTCATCCTAAAGGGCCCTTCATCTTTTTTCAGATAGATTCAGTCATTTCTGGGGTGAAATTTAACAGCCGTTTCACAAAGTCAACAGTTTAAAACATGCTAGGTAGATAATTTCAAAGTACACGACAGTAAGATTCAGAGAAGGGGAGAAGTCAAGGGAGTTTTCAAGGGGGTGGATTCCAGCAGCTTATATTCATCTCAATAGAAGTCAATTTACTTCCTGCTTTAACTAACACAGCTAAGAATCTGCAACAAATACAGAGAAACAGCATGGATAAAAATGAACTTCAGGGAAAAACTAGCTAGGCACAAGTGGGCTAATTTGCACCGTAATGCAAACAATAAGTTAAGCAAAAGATTACAGCGAACAGTTTTATACATGTAAAGGAAATGAAGGATGTATGATAGGAAAAGGACAGTGCAGAAAGGACAATGCCATGCCTCAAAGTACATGCACACAGCACAGCAGTGAGCCCTAGCCTTCAAACACGTTCAATACCTTAACAACTCAGCAACCTGGCAGTCTGCAGGTGCCAATGACCAGGCTGGGCACATGAGAACATCTCCCAGTCAGGCTGTGATCAGATACAAATTCACCTGGACTTCATTTGTTTGACTTTGGTCACCTCAAAGGCATCTGATTTTCACAAGAAGTCAGGCAGATGCTCTTCTTCGATGTCTTATTCCTTCTTCCCCATCTGCAGATATACCCCTTAAAACAATTATATAAAACCAATATGCACTGCTGACACTGGTTGGGAGCATTTTGATAAATAAGGCAGTTTCTGTGCTCTTGTATCCTGCTCCCCCAAATTGAATTAATAATTTAGTTAAAGAAAATATATAAGACACTTTTCTGAAGGCACATATTAAGAGAAAGAAAAACTATCTATCTGGGAGCTTTTCAGGCAGACCACAATCTTCTGTAACTACAAGTAACTGGATTCTTCTTAGCAAATTAATACAAAACAGTAAGAGATTTTATTTATTTGTTTATTTTAGAAGAGATAATTTGATACAGAGGGCACAAATACCAAACAAAGATTGCCATTTTGAAATATTTGAAGTTTTTGTTTGTGTGTGTCAAAGCACACCTGAAATCAGTGTGACTATGCACCTTGTTCTCCAGCTTGGTCTTCAGGCAGGATATTCACATTCACTCTGTATACAAGGCTAGTTCAGAAAATGAACCTTTGTATTATTAATGAATTTTGTTTGAACAATTTGACATAACTGTTTATTGCTTCTCTGCAGCCACCAGTCATTCACCGATGTCCTCCCCAGGTAAGTTAGCTAAGTCACAGCTGTGTCACAGCCTGAGTAATTGTATCTGTACCTTGAAGAACATCCTAGCTCACCAACTTTTATGCCACTGCTTGTGCAGCATCACAGTACTGCACACAAATAGCTTTGTAAGTAAGACTACTCTCCCACAGTTCAGGATGTCTGTGATAAGAACCTTAAACATGTATCTTTTCAAAGCTGTGAATGGCTGTAAATAATATTGTAGAGTCCTATCGCATGCTGCAACTAACAGAACCTAACAGTGTTGAAGAACCTTGTACAAACCTCTTACCATTATATATTAGTCTTGTCAATGCAAACAAACTTATTTCTTTGATCATAAGAGAATTAAAAAATCCAATCAAATCCATTTCAAAGACAGTCTAATTTCCTCCAGAGAAAAAATAAAGAACTGCAGATATACAAAGGTCTTCACATAAAGATAAAGTTAGGGAGACTGTATTCCTATAGTCAGACAGCCAAAGCTGAAGCAAGAAAAACAACAAAATACATCTAACTAGCAATCAGTAGAGTCTGAGCATTCTGTTTCAGTTAATTAAAAGAAATCTCAAGTGTGAGTAAATAATAATAAAGTCAGTTTTACCAATTTAGACTCAGATTTAGACACATTCATGAAAAGAAAATACATGCCTTCAATAATCTCTCAGCTCCGGCATATATATGCCTCATAATGACATGAAATCAAATTAAAGGTGTTTAAAATAATTACAAAAAGAGACAGCAGGAAAAGAAAAACAAGAAGAGGACTATGATATGTTTTGCATGTTTAGCTAGATTACATGTGGCCTTTTCTATGTACAGAACTCTTGCTTGCACAGGTTGTACTCACTGCCTGCCAGTATCAGTGGAAGGAATAATTACTTATTATATTTGATACCAGTGTAATGTTTAGTTAGATTTTCAAGACTGAATTCCTCATCTTTTACATGAAAACAGCTAAGATATGTGTGTGAGTGCGTGCATGTATATTTAAATCTCTGCATGGAACTAACTGAAAATCAAAATATTTAAACCAATTAGCAAAATTTTCCTTAGCATTCTGAAAAATGGGAAGAAATGTTTGTATAGACTACAAATGAACACTCAGTCTATGAAAAACTAATATTATTTTGAAAAAAATACATCTGATTTAAAATAAATACTTCTTCATACAGTAAACTAGCTTGTATTTTCCTTATATTGAAATTTTCCCTCTGTCCACCTCTTTCTGAACTCTGGACTGCCTATTACCAATTTTTTGGCATTGCCTGAAAGTACCTACCACATGTTCCTTAGTGGCTACGTGATTTAGTAACTTCCAATTCCAGTTACTAGAGGAAACTGAAGCATCACAGGCATCACCATCTTTGTAGTACTTGGTGGCATGTTTGTGGCATGCGAGCATCTCCAAACAGATGTGAGGCTGTTTTCCCTGTGTGGTGACCAGAACAAATTCACCCACCTCTGCTACCTCAACAGGGTGTTGAAGCCCAGTTCCCCTGCTGAGACAAAAAGTGGGAGCTGAGCAATGCCTGTGCTCTAACCAGGCTATGGGGATAGTCCAGAGCACTAAAAAGGAGGTCACAGGGCTGTCTTCAAAATATTATGCAGAGCAAATAAGGAAAGACTATTCCTCAAAACAATATTAATGTGTGACCTAATTTACAGTCTGTAAAGTATACCCATATTTCCAGTTTGTAATCAGCTAAATAAAAAGCTGATATTTGCTGTCAGGTTTATTGAGGATTATTACCCATAAATTCTTTCTATTTTTCTCACATCCCTGCATTTCTACCGGGCATACTGTTTCTCCAAGTCTGTATTTTACACAGCATTAGCCAGCACACCAAAGTAAAAGAACAAATCTTAATACTCTTAATATGATGCTTTTTCCATCTTGATGTGTGTCCATACAGAGCTCTCAGAACGACTGGTTTTTGTTGACTTTTATTAAATATATATTTTTAAGTGGCTGACATGAAAAGCAGATTCTAATATGCCAGAAAGGAAATTAAGATACAGTGAAATCTATATATGCATGAATATATATGAGTTTGCATATTTTATAATCATTCCCACAATTTAAAGACTCAGCATTTTGATGTAAATGGTTTACAGCAACAAAAAAAAGGAGAACATCTAAATTGCAATTCAGCATATGGAGACATAACAAGTCTGGGGTACCCAAGACAATGCACACTTTAGAATAAATATACTTCAGGAAGATAATAGAACTGGTTCTGATTTGGATTTCAGCAGAGTGGCTAACAGTCAAACCAGTATTTAATTAAACAGACTTTGTCAGCTTGCTTAAGTTACAGATCATCTGGACATCTCTTCCTCATTAATAATTGCACTCACTGGTCTCTGGGATCTCTGAAATCAGCTGCCTGGGCTCCTCGTTCACTCCTCCCAAGACGACTGTTCTGTTGCCTAGGTTTATGCCCCACTTATTTTGTCATCAGGTATCTTGAGATGCCAACCAGAAACTCTGGAACTAAAACAGGTTAAACTAACAGACATCCTGATTTCTACCCCAGAGTCTGTTGTTTAGGCTAATTTTGGTGACAGGGAGGAAGCATGGAGAACCCTGTAGGACCTGACGCAGTGACTGTCCAGGATCATGTCTTTACACAGACACAAATGGCTTCAGGTTTAACCTGTATTAATTTCTGAAGGATAAAGGAAAACAATCACCTCCTTTGCTCATTGATCTGGATCAGTATTAACCTATATAGTGCCTTTCTGGACTGGACCATGAAATACTGACTGAAGCAGGGCAGAACAAGAGAAGTGAAATGTCCTAGACATTTCAAAATCAGAATTATAACACCTCTCTTCAGCAGGAAAGTCTGCCTCTACAGAACCTTGCTACTGTTCTGATTCTGAATACCCAAATCTTGGAAATACTCATGGTTATTATGAATTCAGAACAGACAGGATTTCTGAAATAATTAAAACCAAAGAAGTAGTAGGTGCATCACTGTAACTCATTTTATGCCACCTACATCTAAGAAAGTTAATTCAACTACAGGAAAGGATATTTAATCATTGCTACAGCCTGATTATCTACCTTGGAACAATAGAGCATTATTAATGTGGGCAGGATATGTTGGGAGAGACAGGAGGGAAGAGGGCTGAGAAGATCCTTGCTGCTCCACTTCCTCCTGACCTTCCAGGAGTTCCAGCTGACTTTTTTACTTCCCTTTAACAAGTCTCTCCATTGGTGAGAAAATAGGTGACTTATCTTCAAAATCCACTATCAGTACTCAAAACACCTACCATAAATACTGTACAGAGACACCAGCAAAACTAGTATAGGCCATTAAATTGTATTTTGCTCAGTATCTATGAGAACAGAAAATACAGGCTGGCAGGCAGCAGGAGCAGCAAGACTTTCAAGTGTTGTAAATGGTCAATAAATAGGCTGTACTTTTCTCACCTGAAGCCAGAGGATAACGTATAAGGGTAAATGATGTATTTTAAGTTAAGAAATTTGTTTCATGGTTTTATTAGGATAAAATAAGGGCAGCTGTAGCTTAGCCTATAAATGTGGTGAACTTCCTACGACACTTGATAATTAAGTGGTATTATAAAGAATATATAGAAGAAACAAAATTTGCAGGCAACACATTGGTTCTTGAACAAAATAAAAAAGCAATTAGACAACACAATAACATTAATGCAAATAAAAATGTTGTTTATGCTAGGTAGTGCCAGCAGACTCCAATTTAATGTGTGTCACACGTCAGACTGTAATGTCCACCCTTATTCCCTCTACCAGCAGATACCCTTTCCCACTAGAAAGCTTCCCTTAAGATGATGGTTTTTAATTTTCCAAAGTGGGGTCTCCCTGTGGCAGAGACAAAGGTTTTAGTGGCGGTAGCTCTGACTCTTCACAGATGAATCAGCTGTCAGATAATAATTATTCTCATATTCTCATCAGACTGTCCAATTTGAACTATGATACACTTGACAAATCTACCTCAATGATCACAACCAGTCAGCAATGGGGAAACCACATGATTTGCTGGAACACTGAGCGTCCCTGCCATCTTGGTTGGTTCAGTAATGTACCACCTTGTAGCACAAAGGACATTGCTACAGAGATATTTTGCCTGCAGCATGCTTGCTAAAACACCAGCTAGCACTAGGGTAAGCTTTCTCTTGTGAAACTGATCAATCATAGTAAATTACACAGAAAAAAAATAATCTAATCACAGTAATTATTCTAAAGCTGATTCTATTCAATGCCTTACATTTTTAGTTAATTCTGAAAAATGCCTCTTCAGTCTAATCTGAACTCTTCTCCTTATGAAATCTGACTCTCACCAAAAGCTCAATATATTAACAAAAGGCAATACAATCCATACTTTCCATTTATCTTTCTTTACTGGCTATGATAAGTGACTGCTTTGCACTGCGTCTTGGGAATGGAAGAAATAGAGAAGAATCTTGGTATATGGATGATTAAAAAGACTCAAACAGGAGTCATCTTGGATAAAGTGTTATGAAGGTGGCTGACATAGTAGAACTGATAATGCACAGAAGTCTTGCGATACTTCCCATGGGCAAAATCTACAGAAATACATCACATAAATAATGAAAACATGTATGAAAACTTCTCACTTTATTTCTCTTAGATTTACCACTAAGCATTTCTTTACATTTTTTCCTCACTTTTTCTTAAATCAAGCTATAGTTAAAATAACACAGTTATAGATCTTGGAACAATTTATCAGTCTTTGCCCCAACCTTCTATCAAGATTCAAAATAGAAATGGAGAAGAAACCAATATTGATTTGAATTCTGCTCTGTTGTATCGATTTGTGGAATAGATGCAGCATCTATTTGATCTCTGAGTCCACTGTATGACTATATGTTATGTTCTATGAAAAGGTTGTGGTTAGGCAGCACAGAGAAAGGCACTGATTTTTCAGAGCCAGATTGCACATGGGGTCACAACAAATTGCTTGGTGAAATATGGGAGATTTGGGCTTCTCTGGGGACATCTGACTGTCAACGGAGAGGTGCTTCTAAGGTGCAGGAGGCAATACACAACTAAGGACCTTATAGCAGGAATGAAATGGGGTGATGCATGATAGGAAGAGAATCAAACCCAGAGAGACAAGACCCCTGAGATAAGAGATTTGTCTTGGGATGCAGAGAAGCTAGGACTACTCTTTTAACTAAGACAGTGAAATGTCCTGTAATGAGCAGCAGGCTCTGGGCAGTACCAAAGCTTCAGATTCACACTTTCATTTTAAGCTAGCTCACACAGCAAATCTGTGTTTTCTGCTTCATTGGTTACTGTGTTCCCTGTGTTCAAATAAAATAAGCTCTAAAATATCCTTTCAGTAAGTCTATAGAGGAGAGGTCCTCCTCAAAATCTAATCAGTTAATGAAAAATAGTAACAAAAGCTCAGTGCACTTCCTGCATGCTCATGAAGCATTTTGTGCTCTCATTTGCCCTTACTTAGCCTAATAAAAACATGAAGTAGCAACACTTACTTCTCTCTAAAATTTCTAGTGAAATTACCTTGTGATATCACTGAACAAGTTCAGAAAACTTACCAAGAAATGCCTCACTCCCTGTTATTTTAAAACGTAGTAGAGAAGAGAGGAAAAAAAAAAAAAAGGCAAACAGAACTTCAGATTCAGCTCCAGAAGTGAGCTGGTTCCTTCTCATTCTTCAACTTTAATTTTAATTAATTTTTCAACTAACAATTTTAATCACAAGTTTGAACAGTGAAGAGCAGTGCTTGTTATACTTAGCCTGGAAAAATTTGAAGCCCAGAAAACATATGTTGCACCTGACCCACAAAGCTATTCATCCCTATCTTAACAAACTCCCTGTAGGAGTTCCAATACTGAATGTTCTCAAAATCCACTTTTTGATTACATTTTTTCTGCCAGTACGGCAAAACTACAATAGCATTTTTCTGAATCCATAACCACATGGTTTATGTATTACATAATAATAATATAGTTAACTATCTGTGCAGCTCTTTGTATAACAAAACCATAGCCCCCAGGTGCTGCTGAAATGTAAATAGCTCCACTGCCCTTGTCGATTGGTATTGAATGGGATTTTGAATGAGAGTACAGAGGGGGAAAGAGAGTGCAGCTTAGAGTCAATACAGCTCAGACACCAATCTTGCAAAGCATCTACTAACTCATGTCTTACTGTATTATTAATCTTACAGCAGAATAAATTGAACATAAAGCTTTAAGAAAATTATAGATGGTGCTAGAACTACTTGAACTGAAATGTTCTCCTAGTATTAAATATCACCCATGCTGCTAGTTGCTGGGTATTGGATTATTTTTTTCTCTTCCATGTAAGCAATTGCCAATTCTTGTACTTGTTTAGGACTAGTTTCTGGTAAGGCTCCAGGGACTGAACGCTGCAGTCTCTTCAGTCAGTTATGTGCCCAAGCACTGTATTTGGAAAGTTTTAGTCTGCTTTGTAAAAGAATATCTGGTTTTGTGCTCTATCAACTTCCTGTATTCCTTAAACAGTTTAAGTTATTACTTATTACAGTCCTTATTTTTTTTTCTTAAAAAACAAAAGGAACTGGTATCAGCCTTATACCATTCCTAGATGCTATCATCTCAACTATCTACTTTATCAATTAACATAATTTTAAGAATTTGAGACTTGAAGACAAACAACATGGGGAGAAATATTGGGTTTACCTGCTGACACCAAAGATTCACTTGACAAGTCAGTAAGATCACCAGACTGCTAGTTAACTACATAACACAAAAGCTGTTACTGCCAGACACACTACCCCAGAAAAAAGCACACGTGGGATACAGGATGTGCCTCACCAATTGTTTTCTCAAAGTTTTCTGACAGTGGAAGACTAGACAAAAGAGCAATGAAACTTCAGACAGAGCTGGAACAAGTAGAAGCACCTGTCCTGAAGCAAAGCACTATGAAGGAACTGTTTGGTGGTATTCTGACTGATCAGATTTCACTGATATAACTAAGCAAGCTCTTTCTTCTCATTAGTTATGATATTCAGTGAAACTGAGCTTGGCAACTCAATTTTAAGCAAATAACTTAAGTCAGATGTAACTGATTCTATACAGTTTCTTTTCCTAAAAGAAAGCCTCTATCTGGCTACCTGCTTGGCTCAATAATGATCAGCAGCATATTTCTCTTTGACTCCTTTGCTATAACACAGACTCCCTGCATTTTTCTTTTCCGTTACATCTGCTTTCCAACAAAGCCCAACACCTGAGTTCTTCAAACCTCATCAATAAACTCGATGGGACTTTGAAACTTTTCATAGAAAAGATATTGTTGCAAGTGAAGTAGATATTGGCAGGTTAGCGCTGTCCTACTACATTAAAGAAGTACTGTTTCAGATGTCCCTCATTCATTTGATGAAGAATTATATCCTGATCGACAGCATCCTTCATCCATTGATTTCAAAGCATGATACAAAAGTTAATAATGAGTAGGGAGAGTTGCATCACTCTGGTTCTTCAGGGAATCCTAAATTCATAGACAGAATACTCTCCCAGCATCCTCCATGCTTCACGCTCTACACAATTCTATATAAAAACAAACAAATCAACAAACAACAACAAAACACAACGCATGGGTTTAAGGCACGCAATCAGATACTTTTGCAACTTCCAACTTGATTTCAGGGCAGGTGCATAATTGTTCATGAGAGAATTTGGACTGCAAAATGATTTGGCCTTTGCAGATACTAGGCTTCAGCTCTTCTACATGACACTTCTGTCTGGTCCACACTGTTCTAACAGGATGCTTTCTGAGCATGTGCCCTGCCTTCATGAAGTAACAGCTGTGTGCATGTGATTGCTGCAAATGAAGTACCCCCTTCTTTGTGATACTCTAGTCACCATTTCAGATCCAGGTGTCATTTCAAGTTCTTAATGATCTTTTAAGCTCAGACTGAACTGGAATCCAGCCACCTAAGAAAATCACCTTTATCCCATTTTCCCTCCAGGTTAGTGGTAATTATATTTTTCAGTTAAAATAGCTAGGGCATAGCTTCCTTCCTAGGGCAAACTGCAGATTCATCTGGCAGATTCAACCTCTTATAATTGTTCCCAGTAATCTCCACTAAGAGTGGATTTTGGTGAGCTTTGTTATTCAAGGGGTTTGTTCATTTTTGTTTGTTTTTGGCCATTGGAAGGGGACTAATTATGAGTGGAATTCAAATATGCTGTTCTATTTAATAGCTATTCCAGTCTGCAGCAAAATATGGAGAATTGACTTTTCAAATACTGTCAATATTTTTAATTATTACTGTCTTCTGCCTGCTTCATGCTGGAAAACAGCAAAAATATACACACGCATTACTTAAATATATTTTGGTGCCACCATATAACTTCAAAATGTTTCTTGTTAGTGGTTAAATGGTTGGAGAGCTCTATTTATATTTTTGTCCATTGCAGTCATATTAAAAATACAGACTTGCAATAATCTGATAGCATGCCACACAGATGTCATGCTCAGAAAGAATCTTCCATTGTTAGAGTTATTACCTATGTCTGATACTGTCTCCATTCCAGTAAAAGGACATTGTCCCCAAATGGAAAATAAGTTTTGTTTTGTATATATTTTACCCAAATACATAATTTCATTCACTCACATGGCAAAAGATATGGTACTGGAGCAGGTGTACTCAAGAATTCTTTCCTTGACACTGGTTCGCACTGATTATAGACTGTACCTTTTTAAAATACGTTTAACTGTTTCCCATGTGGTCTAAAACCAATGTCCTGAATTTAAAAGCATTTCTGCCATGAATTGGAACACTGATGGGCAATTTCTGCCAAGTATTGTTATTTCAGTAAATTAGCGAGCTTGGACAAATAAGTTTAATCAGAACTCTGATGCCCTTTTGCATGTATCTTTCCAAAAGAGTAAGCTGAGGAATTAAGGTTACTTTTTTTTTTTTTTTTTTTTTTTTTTTAATGTATAATGAAGTTACAAAGTTAAGGAACTAAGCCAAACCAAGTCAGGTAGCTTGTGGCACTGTTACCTACAAGTTCTTTATGTCCCACATTTGGGCCGACCACTAAGAAATCTTGCCATTAAATTTGGCTTTTGATAACATGAACAGCAAGTATTTATTGGTATATAGGAATATACTCTGGCATGAAATAGCAGAAGCAAAAAGCAAAACCAGAATTATTTAAAATTCTATTTCTATTTCCATTGTTTATTTTAATAAGACTAAACAAAAGCCATGCCATTTTTCTTAAATCTACAATTTTGTAGCATGACCTAGGTAGGTAGCTTAACTACCTACATTTAAATGTCCACCTTTTGGCACACTGAATATATGCAGAGCAAAATACAGATGAAGGCATCATAGTTATCCTGGATTTGAAAATTACTGCTCAAATAATAAATTCCTTCATGCACCTACATGTACTTGAAGTTCACCAAATGATATAAAGCAACAGTAATGGTTAGAGGAATTAAATGCATTTCAAACACTGCTGAAAGGAAACTGCAGAGTTTCCATTAATGTACAAGCCCTTGCAACTGTCCCTGACACTGAAATCAGACTAAAAATGAAGAGATAATAGATATCCTTTGTTCAATCTTTGTTCATCTTTGTTCCAAGATGACAACTATTTGATTTATTAGTCAAAATAATTGAGCATGTATTTTGGCATTAATATTAGTATCTTTCAATGGGATTTTGCTAAGCAGATATGATGCTAAAAGGCAAGTCTGACACCTTGCAACAAATTCTTCCCATTTTGGTGTGATTTTCAAACATCATGATTGAAAGATATTCCTTAGGGTGTGAAAGACAGTCAGACTGACACTTTTTCTCTGGATTAGTGGGCTTACTTTCTTTACTCCATATTGATGTTGCGCAAGAAGGAATAGCAAATTATCTCAATCTTTAGATTTCCAAAATGGTATGAAAAATTTCAGAAGGTGTTTCTGTTGGTGGTGGTGGTGGTTTTGTTTGTTTGTTTTCAAGTACATCCCACTTGGTCTTAAGCTCAGAAAATCTTGACCTGCTTCAGTATAGAAATAACTTCTCTTTGTAACGTACACAAGAGCACGGAATTCTACATTCATCACTAAATTGTAGGAGCTTTGATGAAAACTCCATAAATAAAGAACCACTGGCAATATTTTCCCCAAACATTAAACAAAACAAAGACATTAAAGAAAAATGCATCATATATTTGCAACAAAAACAACGCATTTCTAAACTTGCTTACTTTTCAGTTATTGAGTAATATAATTCAGCTATAGTTTTACAATGAAAGCACACACAATGAAATATTTCAATTCCCAAAGCAAATAACTAATTTGCAGAACTTGGGCAAACAGTGTCCCCACTTCATTTCAGAAAAAACACCACTCAGGTCTGGTTCTTCGTATTTCTTCTATCATACTCCTCTATGGTTTAAAAATTGATCATTGATACAACTAAAAATGAAATACATTCATTATTTTGTGGAAAATACCCTAGATTTTTCTTCAGTTTGATGCAACATATTTATAGAATGAATCACACTAGTCTTTTTCCAAATTATTCTACCATGACATTCAATCCAGTCAAGCAGTAAGGGAAAGTTAAAGCAAATGTAAATATGCAAAAATTGCATTCTATCCAGAAGAAACTATTACCCCCTTCCCTTTGGCAGGTAACAAAGGATCTTTAGTGATCATCAGTCTTACATTTCAGCTGAAAGATACCTTGGCAACACAGATTAAACTGAGTTACTATACCCAAGTGCATGTTTATGAAGTACTCTGACAGGAGGCAGGCATCTGTTTTATGTCTAAAACAAGACAATTTAGTTAGGTATTTTTCCATACAAGTAAAACTGATTCAATTACAGTAGTAACCACCTAAGATCATTCTCTTCAGTCCATAACTTTTACTGGCATACCATGTAACTTGGCAATATTCTTATAGGTGAAAGCAGTAAACATTGCTGACCTCTAAGATGCAGTTTCTTTTTGCAATGAACAAGAAGCATACGATTTCTCATCATGATAATGATGAGATTTCATCTAAAAGTAACAATCACAATTCAAGCACTTTATCCAACTTCAAAAAAGGGGTTTTAATTACTTTAAAACATATCACAAAATTACTTGCAGTGACTACTACAATCTGCCTCAGAAGTATTGGAAGAAACAAGTATGACTCTTTAGGAAGCAGATGATAATTCAAGAAAATCTAATTTAAAAAGAATGAAAATATACCAACTGACAGAATGAAAACATACCAACTGACATAAATGAATGACCAATGGTAAATGTTATCATTTTGAATAGAATGTTTCTTGTGAAATACAGCATGAGTGTGAACCATTAATTCTGCCTTCATTCCAGCTAGTTTGGAAAAGAATTGCAGATTGCTCTAAAAAATATGATCCCTGCCATAACATATGGTAAATAACAATGTAATTCAACATTTACATAAGGTCTTCCTGCCAGGGATGAAGATGAAGATAATCTCAAAGTTCTTTATAAGTAAGCCTAATATAAACTAAGCCTAATCACAGCCCTACAAGGGCAGTTGTAGGGTTATTGTATTCTCTGTATTCGTGAACAAGCAAGAACAAACAGGTTTATATCCCAAGAGATCAGTGTGAGTTAGTGAGTTGCCAGGAATACCACTCTAGAGCCCTAACTCTTATTTTTGCTCTCACAGGTGGATAATTAAAGTATTATATTGTGGTGAATTCATCCAATTGCAGAAATACAAGAATTATGAACCAGCACAGATGTTCAGAAAGTTACTGAAAGGCTTTTGTTAATAACAATTAATAATGTAGATGATGAGTAGAGAGGAAATTAATGTAGACCTGACCTCCTTTTTCACCTCATGTCCCTTCTACTGTGATAAGCATAGTTTGCCACTGACAGTTACAAACTAGCTCTGAAGAGATGGTCTCTCCAACGCTTAGGAATATACAATTTTTAATACTATGATTCATTCAATTTCTTGATGTTAGCAGCTAAATAACTTTGTTACAATCCTTTTCTATCAGAGTTCAAAACATTATACAAAGCAGATAAATACCCTCAATTTCATACTACACTCGGGGACAATGAGCCAATGAAGCAAAATGACTTGATCGCTCCCAGCCACTACTGGGAATGAGTCAAAGAAAACTTAAGAAGAAGACAAAAATGTGAACAAACTTTACTCATCCATGTCCCTTGTGGACCAAATGGTCTTCTCTAACCAGGATAGCTCTATGATTCTATGTGATCTATGTGGGTAAAAAAAAATGAATAAAAGAAAAATTTAAATGAGAAAAGAAAGAGCCATGTTGGTAAGCTCTGCATTCAGAGGAAAAGCGTTCAGTGGTAATCCAGCAATTAACAGCAGCCAGGGCTGGTGTTGGACTTGATGCACACATCAGCTACTAATGACAATCTAAAAGAGCTTTGAATATAATAGGCTATTAGCCTCATTCTAGCTTTTCACAGGCTTTACCTGCATGTTATGCCACTTTTTCTAGACAGTTCCACAACCCTCCACCCCTCTCCATGTTATGTTTGTGTTTCATTCATTCATTCTTTCAAATTTCATTCAATTTAAAACAATAGCATGGCATCAGCTATTAAAGTTCCTTACTTTTTGTCTTTTCAGTTGATTCTGTTGTTCTATTTTATACTTTTTACAGTTCCTTTATATCTGTATCTTCAAGGCTGTGGGTATTTTTTTCCTTTTGTATTTATTTTTTAAAAATATACAGATGCTCAGGTTGCTATTTTAGAAGGTGTTTATATGCACTAGGAACATAAATCATACAGCAATCATCAAGTACTAGGTATTTAAGCTTTTTCAGTTTCTCTGACAAGCTTATCCCTTCAACCTTCAAACACTCTGATTGGTCATCACACCAGTCTCTTTTTTTAAAGCATGAATACATCATATTTTCTTAACTTACACATGCACACAGTGAATAGAAGGCAATCACCTCAGCCTTTTGTAAAGCAAGTTGGTAGACCTTAAGTGACTTCCTCTGTTCTTTTATGTTTAAACCAAATAAATAAGAGCATTTTCTGAAGTTTCCCTTTCATTAAAGTCTGCCCAAACAAAGGAAAAGAAAGCACATCCAAAAATAAAAATACATTAAAGCCACTATAAGGTTTTGCCACAAAAATATGATGTTGCAATTGTGGAAGAAAGGAGAATGTGTATCAAGAGAGGAAATACATATATTTACTTGCATGCATAACTCAATCACATCCAGGGGAAATTAAAAACAATTGTGGCTGCAGAAAGACCAGATCTGAGGGCAACTGTGAAGAGTCAAGATGCCTCTGCAAAAAGGCCCTACAAAAGACTTTCTAATGAATGTTGAGTCTTAAGGTACATTATACCTTTTGACTGGATTCTCTTTAAGGCTCAACACTCATTGTCACGTTGCTTTGCACTACCCTGTCACAGATCATAAGTGCAAAGGCTTTTTGTAGGGTCAGGGCAGGAATGAACAGATACAGATGCTCTTCATACAAAGGAAATGAAAGCCATGCAGAAAAGTACCTCTGTTTTGCACCAACAATGTGCCCCTCCACAGCTAAGTCTGAGGAAAGGCTGATATGGACACAACTGACAATAAATCAGAATTGATCTCTCACTCAAATAATATAAAGAAGACAAGCATGACTTTTAGAGCTTTTAAAAGTACTTCTGAGCTGTAACATATTTTTGCTGCAATAATAAAAAGTCAGGCTGTCAAAATAATTGAATACCAGTAGTTCCATGATAGTTTTGCTCTGAGAAATATTGTCTATTCTAAGTTTTCTATAGACTGCTGGGCACGTGCTCTTGCATATTGCTGACTTTATGCTCTCCCACTATTAGAGTAGGAGGATCATTTTCAGAACTTCATTTTAACTCAGAGTAGTACTACACAGCCAGTAGCTTTTTATCAATTTAGAATTATGCTACTTTTCAATTTTGGAACTGTGTAATGCTCTGCATTTAACATCCAAAGAAAGAGTTAAGCCTTCCTACCTTAACCACCTAATCCCAAATTAGCAAATTAGGGATCAAAAGCGATCTGTACTATACCAATTTAGTCATTTTAGTCATCTTCCAATTTAGTAATTTTTCCCATTTCTTTGCCTTGTGGTCTCTTTTGCGTGATATGGTAGCTATCTCCACACATGTGGATTACACCCCAATTTGGTCAGCATGCTGCACATATTGAAGTGAAAGCTTTTGCATATATATGAAATGTACATTATATATATAAAAAAGGAGCAATATATACTAACATATCATAATTTCCATGTAAGGTCTCAAACATGTTCTGAGTGATAATTATGCCAATTTTACTGAAAGGAAAATCCAGGCACAAAGTGATTATATGATTTGTTCAAAGTCACTTGAGAAATGTGTATCAAAATGGAACTGAACTTGAGTTGCCCGATGGCACCAGATATCTGCTGACAATAACACAGCACTGACAGGAGACATGCTTTTCTGTAGTGGCAGCTGGAAATGCAGCAGGATACTCCTAAGCATCTAACATAGCACTGGATACTTACGTTTTGCATACTTGTACATAAACTTAAGTATGCACTTCTATTTATAAACCCAAATTACTTTCTAGGCCTCCCATACCAACTCTGATTTATTAAATAGGAAACACTATTTCCAATATGATCTTAATTTTTCATCACTCAGCTAGTATTCAGAGCTTAAGAGTTCCTCACCTGCAGTAGAAAACTTCTAGAAATCAAGTAAAGTGGACTGAGAAACAACCTTTTCTGGTCATGTCAATATAGGAGGGTGCCTAACAAATCTGAAGTCTTCAGAGACATTTTGTGGCAACAGAGGTTTTTCAATTGTATCTCCTGGAGTTCTATGCATTGCAAATGCTTCTCTTGCTTCCTTTGAATTTCTAACAGACAGCACAAGCTTTTGGCTCCATGTCCAGAGTAGTCATGCCAAATTACACTCTGAGAGAATCTCAGGTTAAGCTATTCAAGGTGATAATGTAAACACAAAATCTTAACTCGTTTTTTCATTTAGGTTGGTATAATTCAGTAAGTCAAAATGAAACACATGAAACAGTGTCCAAACTAAGAACAGAAAACAGCATAACAGTTAATTTTGCATCGAATTTGGCTTATTCAGCTCTGCTTAATATGGGAACCATTGACCATATCGTATTAGTATCAGTATTTCAACCAGATGACCAGTATAGGGACATATTTTAGATTGGGTTCCCATCAAAATCTCACTGTTCAAGTCACAGTTTCACCTATTTTTGAAACATCTCCTCTGCAGGAACATGTTCTTGGTAGCCTTCCCAGCCCGTGACAGTTTATGTTAGTGACCCCATGGAACCAGCCTACTCCCAGTCTGTCCTTGCTCCACCAGTCACAACTGACAGGTAATATACTTTACTTTGTACAATATAGCATCAGCCATTTCTCAAATTATCTTCTCTAAGGCTTTCTATTTATTTATTTCAGATTCTTACAGCAGTTACACCTTACACCTTTTTCTGTTTGGGTAATTTATGTCAGTTAGCTTCCTTAGTAAGACAAATGTCAGATCATTTTAGAAATAAAATACATGAGTAGAATTGTGCAGCCTTCACTATCATGTTCGTAAGCACTGTCATGTCACTATATCATTACTGTACATTGGAAAACAAGTTGAAGGACTCCTCCCTACCAGTATAAAATTAGCTTTCAACATTTAAGCATATGAGAAATTCGAAAATATTTCTTTTATAGTATCTTCTGTAGCATAGCTCGTAATTATTCTTAGAAAATAACATTCTCTCCTGTGAAACAGAATGTATATTATTTAGAGGAAAACAAAAGAGAGAAATAGGCAGCATATCCTTACCCTCCGGACATCTTTGCCAAATGTTTCACTGTAGCTAGTGCCCAGTATTTCAAATTGAACATAGGGGTTGGCGCCATCTTCTCTAAACTCCATAACACCAGTAAGCCCGGTTATATGGCCCTAGGGAAACAATTTGCAAAAACTTTAGAATAGAACAAATTTGCCTTTATAAACACTCCTTTCTACTAAAGATAGGCCAAATCTGCTTTGAAAAATTTTACAGTGAACTCTAAATGTAGCAATTACATGTTCTTCCGGGGAGTGGAGAGGCAGGAGACCTTTTCTCCATAAACACCAGTGACAGGACCTGTGGGAATGGGGTTAAGCTGAGGCAGGGGAAGTTTAGGCTTGATGTCAGGAGGAGGGTCTTCACCGAGAGGGTGGTTGCGCACTGGAACAGGCTTCCCAGTGAAGGAGTCACTGCACCAAGCCTGTCTGAATTCAAGAAAAGATTGGACTGTGCACTTAGTCACATGGTCTAAACTTTTGGGTAGAGCTGTGTGGTGTGAGGAGTTGGACTTGATTATCCTTATGGGTCCCTTCCAACTCAGCATATTCTATGATTCTATGATTCTAACAGTGCCAGGCAAACTTATACATATTTTTTGAGGAAATATCTCTTCACGAACATATCCACTGTACATCTTGTCAAAAAGTGATTAGGTCTTTATCTCTAATACTGACAGACACCAAAGAAAAGGAAGACCTTGTGGAACATGAGGCAATGGCCTTTCAGTGTAACTGATGGCAGTGGGTTGAGTCTGGTGTTGAATTCGAAGGCATGAAATCCAAGCCCAGAAGAAAGAGTAATGCCTGCTGTGTTTCCAAACGAGGTATGAGGAAAAGATCAAATTGTAATTACTATTTTGAGTACTCTCTGTAAAAGTATCACTAAGGGCTTTGGGGGTTTGTAGCAGTAAAGCTTGAAATGACACTAAACTTTGAGTTAATTTATCAACAAAAGATGGTGCCATTAAGACTGGTCAGAGCATAACACAACACTTCAATGAAATTGCATCATTTTACTAGAGCAAAAATATTTCATTGATATACATGAATAAACAGGTTGTTTCTTTTTACAAATAACTGCTAAAGTTATCATAGGATAAAATTAGTACTTTTTTCCACTAGTATTTGTGATCAAAGATCTTCTGTGTAAGAGGTTACCATGTATATACAAAGTCATAGTACTGTCCGTATCTGAGTAATTCAACATGCTGCCAGACAGTGTAATCGTTAGTGACAACTTAGCTAAATCACACTGCATTTGCTCTGGGCTACAGTGCATAAATAGATAGTTACCAATGCTCAGCTAACTTATGAAGCTAGTTGAACTGCAGTAAATTGAACCTAATCTTAAACCTTATCATTGGCTGGCCCCTCAAGCTCCTTAAGTTCTCTTGGGGAAATTATTATGACAAATGCACACATTGATCTGTATAACTGCATCTAATCACATTACCTCCACAGAAGGTAGTTATGATAACAACAGAAGTAGAACACACATCACTGGAACACTGCAGTGTGTGTAATTTGTAATAAATCATTGGCTTGTTTAATGACAGTAGATCATTTCTAGTAGTTGTAAATCACTTGCTTCTAATAAATCAAATGGAAGTTAAATAGAGGTCAAAAACCTCTTAAACAGCTAATCTCAAGAAGAACTGGAACAATTATTTCAATTGCTCAAACAACTGTGGTTTGTCTATTCTCACCTTCTTAATAGTCTCTAGCATGGATCGTCCTCCATTCCAAGGTTTGGTGGATTTCCTCATGCAATTCAAACTTGCCATGCTGTGCCATTTCCTGTCCTCCAGTTTTCTGTGGAAAGCATTGGCTAGCATGAGCACACTGTCATACAGGTACAGGTTGGAAACCTGCAAACAATAATAAGAATGAGCCTCTCTGTTTATTTAAGCATTGTTTAAAAGAAAGTGTAAAAGCAAGCAAACAAACAAAAAAGAAAAGCAAAAAGACAAAAATTAATATCTAGGCATGTTTGAGATGTTCAACAGTTAAGGCAATTCAGAGAAACACCAGTGCTCACTCCCACCTTCTCTTTTCAGCTTGGCACCTGGAATCTTCTGGCCAAGGGACTCTGGTGCACTTGCTTTACCTGTGCATTACCTACCCTACTGCAATGCAGTGTTGTAAAGATGTAAAAAATTGCAGCTCAAACATAAACACAAGCTCTAGAAGAAGTACAGCTATCTATCAATAAAAGACAAAGATTACTACTTTGTCAGTCATTTCAGCAAGAAGAAAACAATAGAACTGAATTAAGCTCTTAGTCTTTTTCTTCTTTGAGCAATCTTGGTAATTTCTGGCACAGCAAAATATAACACTAATGCATCTGTTTAGTACAGAGGGAGGAGGAAGAACAGTATTATTTTGGTATCATCATCTCTCCACCAAATATAAAGGAGACTGGTCACTGTTCTACTTTCTCAGGAGGGATTTATTTCAGCCTCCTTATTATCCTTATGAAGGATAACAGAAGAAATAATTCACAACGAAGACTCTAGTATGAACAACACACTAGTAATGTTCAAGCATTCCTTTGCCAAAATTTTCCAAACCAAGACACAGCCATGGATACAAAATCAGATCTTTGACATGTGGCAGTATCCACTGTAGGTAGTAAAATTTTAGCAGTGGAAGTTGTTGAGGAGAAGACATTTGAAAAAAAATAATGATACTAATAATTAGGTACTCTCCACATGTTTGCAGCATTTACAGGCACTCTTCAAACCAATGCACAGATTCAGGAGTCTTGATTTAATCTTCACTAAACTCAAACCACCAGTTAGCATTAGGTGCCAGACATGGCATTTTTTATTTTTGTTTTTATTTTTTATATTAAAAAGATATTCACCTAGCTGAAGGCTTTAGCCCTGGTGATCTGAGAATTTGCCACTAAACATTTGGATTTCTCTAATTCACCAGAGAAGATGGTGCATGTTGAACTTAATGCAGCTACATACTTCCCATAAAACATCACTCAGCAGTAAATCTTAAAAATATGATACTGTTGCATCCGTGTCTAAAAGTAAACCTTGATACTGTGTTAAGATCCTAATGTTAAGAAATAAAATGTTCCATGTAATCTGGAGATCAACATAAATTGAAAACCTAGTCACTTTGGAATTTTTTCTGGCATAAATTAATCTGTCTAAAATATTTTAATAAATATGTAAACAAAAACTCATTTTGGAAGAATTAAAATAGGAAGAAAATACACACAGAAAACATTGAGGATATCGACCTATTTAAGTGACTAAACACAATCAGGGATCTTAATACAAAACCCATGAAATACTATCTAGCTATTTTTAATGTCATCATCTTTCCTTCCTTTTCTTTCTAGCCTTCCTGAAAAAAAAAAAGCCCACATTCCATATATTCACTACTTGATCTTGTTAGTCCTTTTCCTTTTCAAAGAGTTTCCAAAGCAGCTAATTTCCAGATCTTCTCTTTTTAAGAAAAGTATGTACTTAAAGAGTTAGTATGAACTCCAGCAACTAAGCTTCTAGTTTTGTTAAGTCTCTTCTGCTCTACTGCATTTGTCTCCCTACTCCACAGGTATTTTCAAACAACTTTCAAATAAAGCAACCAATCAAATTCTTGTTATTCAATAGGACACTTTTCCTCTTCTAGTCTCCACTAAACAAACAAAACCAGCAACAATAACAACAACAACAACAAAAAAACTTGCTTAGAAGTACATTTTACACGTAAGGAAAAATGAAATTTCTTACATGCCATGAGAGACAGGATCCTCTTCACTCCCATTGAATTTGATTAAACCCACACTTTTAAATGACAACTAATTGTCAATTTGCCTTGGAACAGCCACAAAGCAGAAATGCTTTTTATTTTCAGTTTGACACTGTTCTTTTCCAGCTCTGGGAAAATGCAGCCTCATTGCCGAAAACAGTTTGCTAGTAGAGAGTTCTAAGGTAAAATACAGATGTACTTGGATGCAGTGCTTTCCTTTTCTTATCTACTTTTTATGACATGATTACCCATGTATAATGAACTAAAAGGTTGAGAGATATTTTTGACTATCTTAGCCTACACAACCTTGCATGCAACTCAAATACTGTATGCTGTATAGCAAAACAAAACAATCACTTGTTTACCAACCTAAGCCATATATTTTAATTAGTCCCATAATGGATTTTGTTTCACTATTGTTTTATTTTTTTCATTTAAAAGAATTATATAAAATAAGTGACAGCACAAAAGGGTCTGCACAAGAGGATATTCACACTACCTCCTTCCTTCTGTCATGAATCTACAGATGCACAGCAAGACAGGAGTGTATTTTGCAGGGGACACAGCAAATTACTATTTTTTTGTCAGGGAAAGACTGCTCTGCACACCATGCTTTGCACACTATCCACTTGGTATTTTGCTACTCCAGTTCCCCCCCAAAAATTAGTATATGGTACTATGTAGTATCAACAAAATACTTTTTCTCATATAATCATACTCTGAGTATCCAGCAATACTGACATGCATGCATTTGTAAGTTTTAACTTTTATTTTACCCGTTACTCACTGATGGGTCAACATCCAATGGAAAAGTAAGCTGAATTTTATTCACATAATTAACAATTGTTTTTAGAATACAAAATATGCAAACAGAATTATGGTTCCAGTTCTAATCTGATGCCTGAGTAGTTTTGTAAGAGCATAGCTGAACAGGAGCATCCTTCAAGCCTACCGGTGTTTTTTGTTGTTGTTTGTTTTGTTTTTGTTTGTTTTACCTGGCCATTTCCAGTCTACTAAAAATAGAGGGAAAAGAAAGGGAAAAAAAGGGGGGGGGGGGGGGGGGAAGGGTTCTAAACAAGGAATTAACAATACTTCCAGAAAGAAGATAAGGTGTACCATCATCTTACTGTTATGTATGTTTTCATCTTCTTTTTTCCTAATTTCTTTCTGAGCTATAAAAGTAAGAATACTTAAACCCTTCAAAATAATCACCTTCTGCCTGAATTCCTTACTATATATATTTTTTTGTATAGAAGAATGTTACTGAATACAAGACACAGATCCTGGCCTGATCTCACATTAAATCCCGTACTACAATAATTTTCTTTATTTTCTATGATATTCCATTTACTATATGAACAATTCCACAGGCCTTCACTACTTCTTCAAAGCAAGGTAGTCATAATAGCCTTGCTCACAACATGCTCCTACTAAGCTGAATACTTAAATCTCTTTCTATTAGCACCATCAGTCACTGTCTTTTAGAACAAACTAGACTAGAATAGTTCAGTTGGAAGGGACCATCAAAGATTACCAAGTCTAACTGCCTGACCACTTTGAGGCTCACCAAAAGTTACAGTGTGTTACTGAGGGCATTGTCCACATGCCTCTTAACATTTACAGGAATGGGGCACCATCCATCTTGTTGGGAAGTGTGTACCGGTGTTTAACCACGTCCACGGTAAAGAAATTTTTCCTAATGTTCAGTCTGAGCCTCCCCTTTGCCATCAGTGACCAAGGAGCAGAGACCAGCACCTCCTTCTGCGCCTTCCTTCCTCAGGGAGTTGCAGAGAGCAATGAGGTTGCCTCTCAGCCTTCTCTTCTCCAGACTTGAAGACTATTTTAGAAGAAAAATGTCTTCCGCAAAGCCTCTCCACAAAATCACAAGTTTGCTACAACCTCCAGAACAGTGATGAAAATGAAAAAGGGTTGATTGGACAAAGCCTGTATACACTTGTTACTGCAAATGCACACATATTTCAATTTTCAGCTATCAAACCCCACCTGCATACAGAAATAACCCATGAAGGAATTTGTGAGACAACCAACGTCATTTCGACCAGTGCTGTCTGAGACATAAGAGAACCATGTATTTGAAAATAGTCTTCAAATAGCTATACAGAATTGATAGCAAAGCAAGGGAGAAGAAAAGTCCACGGACTTGGCTCCTTTGGGTTTTCCAAGCTCTGTAGCATTTCTTATTTCCCTTACTTATATATTCTCAGGGGGAGAAGAGGAGGAACAGACATGTATCTGCCTGCAGGGATGACCCTTGATGTAACAAAAATTCCTACAGTAGAACAAAGTGTTTCATTTCTGTCCTATTTGGAGAAAGCAACTGTAATTTTCAGTTCCTCCTTCACTTGATTGCTGAGAGGTGTAAGAGCTAGAGTAATATCACTAAATGCTTTCTGACCTATCTGCTATAAGAATGATGTTGACTGTTTTACAAATATCTTAAGGAGTTTGCACTGTACGAGAATAACTTTAGGTATGTTTTGCTATATATTCTATAAATTATTTCAGGAACATTTTGGATCCTCTTGGGAACCTTTATTTTACAATGAAGAAAAAAGCTGCCATGAACTAGTTGAACAGAGCAGAAATTTTCAATATTAGAATGGAAATCTTTCCCTATTTACATTACTAAATGGGATTTAAAAGAGGTTTCCATGTGAATTCTGTGTGACTTTCCAGAGCAAATTTAAAGTTAAATATGAAGATTGCTTTTAGCTCCTTCAGAAGAACTAATCATAGACAAGTGCTCTTCTGGGAAGAACAGCAAGCCACAAAGACTGACCCCAACTTCTGAGTTGCTAGCAGAGACAGAAGTCCAGCCAGACAAGACCACTGAAGAAATCAGCTGAGAAGACAAGCAGGCACCCAGATGCCACTGCTTCAAAAACTTATTCCCAAACTCTGCATCTGTACCCTACTGCTGCCAAAATCACCCTGTGAGTGGCCACAGCAGTCAGTTCCAAGGATGAAGCAGATGGAAGATGAGCTCAGACTGCGCACAGCCTGCCAGCAGCAGAAATGCTCGCTGCCTGGGGTGTGATATCATTGTGTTTGCGTATGCACACACCAACACACACTAAAACTGTGTTTCAGCTTTCAGAGTTCAAGTACTGACAAACACAGTTAAGCACTTGTGTCTCTAATGACAGGATGCATCTTGCTAGGACTGGTGAAGATCAACAGTTTGTTTACTTATGGTGTAACAGTACACTTACAAGGATATTGTTAGGACAGAGACACTAACAACTCGACCAATTTTGTTTTCTTAAATTAGTTTGAAGAGCCCATTGTAGACTTTGTGTGAATGTCTATGTTTTAAATACATGCTTTGCTGCTTATGGAGAACAAAATCACAGCCAGCAGTCTGGCATTCATGAGAAAACCAGTGTCAAAAAGCAAACTTTCATTAAAGACTCAAATGTCAGATTTAAACTTCCAAAGGGCTATTTATTATCACTGAGGCAAATGAAAGCCTGAATAAAATTTTCATGAAACGACAGAAAAACAGACCATAGAAAGTATATTTAGTCAAGCCCTCCAATGTTAAGGAAATTAACTGGTATCTTATTTAGTGATTTGTCCAGTCTTGTTTAGTTTTAAGTGTGTCAAACAATGTAGTTTCTGAAGATTTCTTTGGAAGCCTACACTATCAGAATTTTTCCTTTTTTTTAAAAAAAAAAAATAAATAAACATAACTTTTTTTTAAATTTTATTTTCCCTTCTTTTTACTGAGTTACCTATCTCACACCACTCTTCTTATGGTTTCTATTTTCTGAATATTCACTGTCTTACAGTTAGCTATCATGAGTATTTCTCTTAATCATGTGTGTTTTCATACTCAGTATGTTTTCTAACAACATGTTAGCAATAAGGCCTGAATTACAGTGTAAAGCTCAAACTTGTCAGCTGAAGGACATTGGCTTTGTTCACCAGACATCTCAAGAATTTGGCACAGCCAACACTCACTGTCCAGGGAAACATTTGATAAAGCATACTGAGAATAACAGAGTCAGACAGCAGGACAGGAGGTAATACTGGAATTGGAAAAATAGAGTGTAAGATGATAATTTATATATCATATATAAATAACTAACGGTTCCCTTGTGTCGCTCGGGGGATGTCGGAATGGGAGTGACCCAGAGTAACGATGCAACCTCGATGCGAGTATAATCGTTCTCCGTTTAATGAGTGTTCTAGCAAGGTATATATATGCTACCATTACAGCACGCACAGACAATAATTTATAATTGGTCTAACTTCTATGCACACATCTCTAGCACTAATATAATTGGTACAAGGGTACCGTCGCTCCTCCCGAACATAGTTCCACATATTTTAGCTATAACATCACTCAAGGTTATCAGCCCTGGGCCTACACTATCTTCACAGTACTTCAAGGCCTGAGTTGCGCACTTTAATTAAATCCTGCCCCTTCTCATTTAAACATAGCTCCACAGGGGGAGGAGGTAGAAGAGAGTGGATGGGGGAAGGTGTTCCTAGTTTGCTTTTAATTTCTTACTGTTCTAGTCTGCCAGCGATACTCAATAAATTATATTAATCACCCTACACTGAGTTTGTCCTGCCCGTGATAGTAATTGGTGAGTGATCTCCCTGTCCTTATCTCAACCCTCGAGCTTGGAAAACACAGTAATTTCTTTCTTCCCCTTTTCCTTTGAGGACGGAGAGTGAGGGAGTGGCTATGTGGAGTTTAGCTGCCCAGCAGGGTAAAACCACCACAGGTTCAAACCTCCAGGCTGTCACAAAATTGCACTTGGTCAGAGGGCATTCCTTTTTTTTATTATTATTTTTTTAAGCCCATACTTCTGCTAACACACCTAAAGACATGCTATAGGGTTTGAGAGAAAGATATCCCATGCAATGGGTGGTGAAGTGAGTTCAAGACTAATTTTCATTCATGCAGTGCTAAGAAAACAACTTCTACTGTGATTGAACATCTGGCCAATAGTTCAAACTAAGCTTTGCTAAAGAGACATGCAAATACATGTTTATAATGAAAAGAAAAATGTGGCTCATCCTTCATGACAGAAAGTATATTTTTAATAAGGCTCAATCAATATTTATTGCTCCCAGTAGCACTTAGCAGTTGTGTGATAACAGCAGTATAAATAGGTCAAATGACAGTCAGGCTGCTTAGTTGGATAACATTGGGGGATCAGGCCCTTAAGTTATGAAGCCAAATGCTTCTGAAAAAACAAACAAACAAACAAACAACAACCAAAAAACCACCTCTATATATAGTGGTTAAATTGCAACAATTTTTGAAAAGAAGACAGTTCATAAACAAATATGTAGCTCTGAAGAAGCAACTGCTAAGAGATACCTACAAAGATGTCTGATGGTCAAGTCTTCAGCAGATGAAGTTTTCACATGGGAAGAAGAGCAGATGTTTCAATGAATACCCTCTTACGCTTTTAACATCTTCTTTTTAAATATGTCAAAACAATGCCTGGAATAGTTTTTTGGTAGAGATGCGGGACTCTGAATCCTTTGAGGAGTAACTACTAATTTTGTGACACAGTTTGCTGGGGTTTTCTTCTTTTTGCTTTTCTAATCTTACTATATATATTCAGACCATGCTAAATAATTTCAGATATCCTGCATCCCTGTAATATGTTTTAATATAGGCAGGCTCTCACATAAATTTAATTTATGAACTGTCTAAATAGTAAATAAAGGAAGAAGGAAACTGTAAAGGAAATCACATTTCTAAAGTGATTTCTTCAAAAACGTAATCAGAAAAGTATTTTTATTTTATAACTGAATCATGAATGATCTGAAGAAAGAAAAAATATCTTTGTCAAAAATTAAGTCTGTAGACAAGCTTCAAAGCTAATATTTAAAAAGGAAGAGTTTGAAAAGAATAAATAGATTATGAATTAAAAATTCTTAAAAATGAATGTGTAAAACTATGTCTGAAATCATCTAAACAGTTTAATAGTGGTAATCTTGCTAAACACCATTCAAATGCCACATAGGAATACATACATACAAGGCATATAGGATTAACTGGATTAGTCTCGTGCCTCAGTGTTCTTTCTCCAGACGAGGCAATACTGACAATGCTGATGGCCCAAACAACATAATACTCATCATCAGTGGAAGACAATAAGTGCTACACTTAATAAAAAGTAGAAGAGATGGACACAGAAAATTATATATGAAGTATAAACCAGAGATTAATATAGTCCTGTGAATTCAAATAAAATGACCAAGACAGAAAACCTTATAAATACTTTTCTCCAGTTGAAGCAGAAACCCAGGTGGGCATATTATATGTGCAAGAAATAAGGGTATAAGCAAAAATTTTGACAAGTGGGTTGATGGAGTAAGACTGGATTTCCACAAAACATTCAGAACAGATGAGTTTTTCGATGAGCTTGCAGAACAGCCTGATCTTTAAAAGCCTTGTCAGAATGCCAAACTGGGATGGTCACCCACTGAAAAACAACTTTCCAGGATATGGTAGTGTGGTGGTTTGACCGTGTTAGGCAACCAAACACAACAACCGCTCTCTCACTCCCCCTCCTCAGACGAGGAGGGGAAGAAGTAAAGGAAAGAATAACCCACGGGTTGAGATAAGGATAATTTTAATAAAGAGAAAAATATATTATTAAGGAAATATTATTAATTAAACAATTCAACTAAAGGGATAAAAGGGAAAGTGGAAGAGGAAGGGGGAAAGGGAGTAACAAAACAAAACAAGTAAAGGCTATGTGGAAGTGCAGAGGGAAAAAAAAAATCTCTCTACTTCCCACAAATAGGCAATGCTTGACCACGTCCTTGAAGCAGGGCCTCAATGCACGTAGCTGGTGTTCGGGAGGAGGACAGACATTTTCGCAACGAGAGCCCACCCCTCCCCTCTTCCTCCTTTTTCCACCTTTTATTGCTGAGTGTGACATCATATGGTATGGAATATCCCTTTGGTTGGTTTGGGTCAGCTGCCCTGATGATGTTTCTCACTTTTTTGCCCACCCCCTAGGAGGGCTAGAGAAAGTCCTGATGCTGTGCCAGCACTTCTCAGCAGCAGACACAACACCAGTGTGATACCACTGCTGTTTTAGCTACAAGTGCAGAGCGTAGCACTGTATGGGCTGCTGCAGGGAAAGTTAACATCCCAGCCAGACCCAGTACAGGTAGTAAAGATACTGAGAACAAAACCATGCCAAAAAGATTTTCATTAATTTAGCCAGAACAAAGTTAATAATCTGTGATGTAAATGTTTCTTTCTTTACTAGCTTGGTAAAAAATGCCAAATTCTCCCCTATAAAATCTTACAGCTAGAAGCTGACGGGGATTAGCTGATTCTTCTTCAAAGTCATTAAATAAATAATTAACCAACAATAGCTGGTAAGTAACCTTAACAACAAAGAATTATTAATATGAAATTGCCCAAGGGAAAATGAGCCAGGGATTTCCAAACTGTGGTGTTAATCAAACTACTTCAAAGCAATGCAAGGACTCAGTACCGGCAGGCGGTCACTGCCTCTGGTGGATTCATGCAGCCTGACACAGAGCTAGGAGCTACTGCAGCCTCTGGTAACAGGGGTAATTTAGTGATGTACTTCTTTACAGCAAAATGTCAAAACTATTTTTTAAGCAAGAAAAGTGAAACAGAAGATTGGAAGTACCTGAATTGCAGGACCATTAATAATATGCCAGTCATACTTAGAAATGAATATGAGCTCTGTACCTACAAGGTGTTACATAAGGTGTTTTGGCAAAGTCTATGAAAAAATGCAGATATACTTCACATGTAATAGCATATGATAAAAACATCCTATATCCAACTTGTAGAAACTTAAAAATAACACAAGATTACTGAGTATGGTTAATCTGAGAGACTGGTAACAGTGAACAATGCCCTTCATTTTTCTTAGTAATCCTTTTCAGTGTAGCTGGACATGAAAGTTATGTAATCAAGTTCCACAACACTAACTACACACCTCTGCACCTCTGTGCACCTCTTTCTTGTTTCTAAGTTCCTTAAGAAGGAACTAATGGGTAAAGAATAACATTACTGTTCCATTCTCTTAATGACTGTTTCTAAGGTAGTATAATATTTCTGAAGGACAGAAAATCTGAATGCTAAAGATGTTTTGCTTCTCAAAATCCACACTTGTGAAGCAGTAGGAAGAGTATTTAGATTCCTAAAGAGTCCTTTGTCAGTGAACTTCAGTAATAGGGCATGAGGCTATTCATGCTAGCAAACCAATTACTGGTTTAGCAAATAACTTCCTCAGAGAGGAGTCTGCCACCCCTTCAGATGAGTCTCATTATGCATAAACCAGCACAGACAGAAATACTCAGAATCGTGTCATAATGCAAGATTGTTCCCCAGTGAGTGATTTGTTGGTGCAGGATAGATATTTTTTTCAACATACTGGAAATTGCTTTGATCCTCTGAAACGAGTGGCCTTTGTTCTCATTACAGTATACCTCAAAGTTGCTAACAAAGATCAAAAGTGTCTTTTTCTTTCAAAAACCAAGATAAGCACAGACTTTCCCTACACAGAAAGAACAGACCAGTGCTCAGCGAGACAGTGCATGTTATGGGCATTTCCCAAAGTCTGCCCCCAAACCCACTCTGACCTGAGTCAGGCAGAGGTTCTCTTTAAGGAGGAAATGCCCATATCCCTTGAAGGTTTAAGTTCCTACAGCTAAAACCTTTTTTAGTACGGCCCAAACAAGTACAACACACATCTGCATCTGTGTTCCTTGGAAAAACTTCTCCCTAGGCATCTCTCTTCCTGGGAATCTCCCCTCCTTTCCTGATTTCCTGTAAACCTTGCTCTGCAGAAGCTCTTCCAAGCCAGAGAGCGTGTTAACCCCTGGGAGGAACTCTTTTCCTGACCATGCTGCAGAAGCCCAGACTGCAGACAGCCCCTTCCCCACAGCTGAACCAAGCCCTAAATACACTCACCCTCACACACAGTACCCATTCTTCCCAACTCACAGGTTTGACCTTTGTATACTCATGCCATCTTGGGTTAAGATTTAAAATTTACAATAAAAAGGCTGTCATCAAGCTTGTACACTCAATCTTACTAAAGTTTTCTGTTTTATTCAGCAGCTTCAAAAGTATTACAGATGAAATTCTTAGCCATAATTAAAGTAAACTAAAAACACAGAGAGCCCTATCAAAAGCCTAAGACCTGATTCAAAATTCTTGCACTATCATTGGAAATAGATACTAAAACTATGTTTAAGCCGAAATTAATGCGAGAAGAATTCTGATAATTGAGATAAATTACCAAGAAATCTTGACATAGTGCCTGCAACAGAGTCAAATCTATTTCCAAAATCTGGAACTCAAACTAGCAGTGCCTATTTCACATGCTCAAACAATAATCAGCTGTGAGAGACTTCTGAGACTATTGAAACGGGACAGATTGAATACATCAGCTGGATTCAGTCCATTTAACTAAATACGAAATGCTCCACAGTCCAATACAGATCAAAGTTGTTATCCTCCCAGATTACCTCTTTCACATCAGATGTCTAATAGGTATAAATATGATAAAAAATAGTGATACCACAATACTATAATAGCACCACTTTTTCTTTTTCTTTTTTTTTTTTTTTAATATACAAAGAGAATTGTAAAAGCATGACATATCCAAAATCACCTCTGAGTTAGTGCAATGGCTCAACTGCTTTCTGGGACTTAATGGACATAAGATCATATCTAAGGCACTCGTTTCTGGGAAATAAAGAATTAAGTCAGAAAAAGCTGATCAAAAGTTATATGCACAGATTTGTCTGCATTAATTTTATTCTTCCTCTGAGGTAATTCAGTCACAGAAAACTATCACATGTCAAATTCCTAAAATGCACTTCTCTGCTGCGCACAGCTACTGACCTGCAGCATTTGAAGATAGCCTTCTTGTGGATCACACAGCAGTGATGATATTCGGTGATTGTTCCTCATGCACCTCTGATTGTTGTCTCTTGAGAGCGGGAAAATTTGTCGGATAACTGTCATCCTCCCCAGAGCACTATGTACCAACTCTAATATTTCATTATCGGTGATTTCCTGTGAATGGAGACATAGTCTTTTAAAAATACATACCTGCCTAGACATTTTATATTTATCTTTCATTATTTGATAAATATTATTAAATGGACAGTGGAAGAAAAAAGTTACAGATGGATGTGTTTTGTCTAGGACAAATGTTCATATTTTGTTTTTAATAACAGCACTTTTTTAATGAATCATCTGAAACAAAAGAAAACAGCTTAACACAGTACCATTTATTTTGGCAATACTAACATATTGTGGAGGTAGTTCCTCACAGAGAAGCACCAAGATGGTCTCAATAGGTTTCAAAGTAAAAAACAAGAAAAGCTTTCAAACAAAATGTGTACAGAAAGAATGTTGGTTTAACAGAATAGAACCTCACCACATACTCAGACCAAAACAACAAATAGAAAACATTACCATCTTTAGGAAATAGGGCCCCTACTTCGGGATTGTTACAACAAAGTACTTTTCCCATAAAAAAAGAGTAAACTATTCAGACTAATCCTTATAATAATGACTCAGGGAAGATTTTTGGAATTATTTACATTATGAAATCAAAAATATATGAAACTTTATGGTGGGGATTGACACATACACAAACGTGAATTTCTGCATACAGAATAATGTGGGATAAATAGAATCATAGAATACCCTGAGTTGGAAGGGACCCACATGGACCATCAAGTCCAACTCCTGGTTCACACACGCCCACCCAAAATCAGACCATACATGTGAGAGCCTTGCCCAAACACTTCTTGAACTCTGACAGGCTTGGAGCAGTGACAGCTTCCCAGGGGAACCTGTACCAGTGCCTGACCACCCTCTCAGTGAAGAACCTTTTCCTGATACCCAGCCTCCTCTGAGACAAACCTTTTCCTGACACCCTTCCCTGTCCCAGATCCATGTCATTCCCTTAGATCTTGTCACTGTCCTCAGAGAGCAGAGATCAGCACCTGCCTCTCTGCTCCCCTCATGAGGCAGCTGCATGCCGCCATGAGGCCTCCCCTTGGCCTGCTCTGCTCTGGGGTGGTCAAACCAAGGGCCCTCAGCGATTCCTCATACATCTTGCTCTCTAGACCTTTCACAATCTTTGCAGCCCTCCTTTTGTATGATCTGTAGTATTTTTTTTTTTTTTGTCCACAGAAGCATAGAAAGATATGAGGAAACCTCAAGGCCGTGGACAGAGCCTGAATCTACTGCCCTTACGTTGCAACTGAAGCCAACTCAACTACATGCTTTCATGCATTTTGTATCTAAACAAACCCTCTTTTTACCCCAGGAACAAATAGTTTGAATATGAAATAGTTTGAAAATCATGGTCTTAGCTGATCCTGAAATCATAACAGTGGTACAGCTTGTGATGGCTATTTCCTACCAGGAGCTCACCATGGGAAATGACAGGCGGTTGCATCAGACTGCATTAGTTGCCTCAGGCACACCCTTCTCAGGGAATGGCTTGACATCCGAGCTCCACACCACTGCCACCAGCAGCTTTGCAAGTCACATCAGCCCATCTCAAACACAGGTTGTCTGCAATCTGCAGATCTGGGCCACGCCACTGCCAAGATCACACAGGGCCTCTCTCAGAGGTCTGCCAACAATTTGTATTGCTGTACTTGTCCATTTTGTCACCACAGCCCACACCTTGTGACGTGCCATGAACAGAAGTGAACTCGACTCTGTACTTTTAACATTCAAGAAAAAGTATTTTCTTTTCTTGCCATTTGCTCTGTCAAGCTGTGAGTAAAATGACCGTGGGGTTGTTATAATTACTTGTTACGGTCGACTAGTATTGTAACTTTGGCTCAATAAAGTTTATCTTTGCTGATTTCCCATCATTTTTTAGGAACATAAAATTTTAACTTCGTAGAGGGAATGAATACATTCATTGTATTAATGACAGACCAACTGGTGCTTAGTGAAAACAGAAATAAATATATTCTAAAAGAAGCCAAAGATTTTGAGTCTTAATAGACAATTCAGGGCTGCACCTGTTGCCTCACAGGGAGTCACCACAGGAGACCCCTGAGCTGTAGAAGAGTCCCTTAGAGAGCAGCTTTTGATTCTTCTTCTCTGGGACTGAGGGTGTTAATGCCACAAAACATGTCTAAGTTTCTGCTACTGCGGTCTGAGGGCGAAACAGGTTTGTGGGATACTGTTAACTCATAACCCTCTAGGTTGCATCCCTTGACTGGCAAACTCAGTCTGACTGCAATCAGAAGAAATCTTTTGAAAAAAAAGACAATGAATCATCCCAAACTTCAGTTCAACTCATGCCACATGTATGGGAGAGCCTAGCCACTGTACAAAGAAGAAAACAGGTAGGCCTTTCTATGCCTACCAGAGGCTGACTCCAGCTGGGGTGGTGGTACAGCCACGTGGCTGTAGGAGCACCTACAAAGCAAAGTGGGGCACCTGGGGTGGCTCCACAAGCAGGACAATGAGTCTGAGTGCCTGAAATGCAGAGGGGGGCAGGTGACCACTGTCCTTCACCGCAGCAGCCCAGCTGTGCTTCCCTGGCCTAGTGGCATGGCTGCAGCCCTTCACCTTGCATTGCATTGGTAGGCCCCAAGGGCTCATTTCTAGGAAAACCATAGTTCTGGCTTAGCAGCACATGAAATTTTAAATGTCACATGTAGAAAGGTCACCTGTGTTCTGACTGTGATAAATGCAGAGGAAAAAATACAACAACAACAACAACAAAAAATAAACTGTAACTCAAGAAAGAAAGAAATATATGTGAAGTTGGCTCTTATATTTATATCCATCAGGGTAACAGCATATATTCATAAATAGTTTTAAGTCACAGAGGAAAAAACATTTCACGCTGAGATCTTATAATTAAACTCTACTCATCTAGTTTTTTTGTTTAAAAGTGACATGCTTTCTTTCCTGTGCATCATAGGAAAATTCTCTTCACAATGTGAAACTGGTAACTAAGCAAATCATTTAATAGCATCCTACCATCCTAGAGCTTTTTTCCAAACAAAGGTACCCCAATTTTCCAATATTGGTCATGGATTGTTGCACATCACAAGACAGCACACTAGTTACATTCTGTACTAGGTGTGAACGCTGCATTCTAAATAGTACTTATGAATTGGTTTGGCCATGCAAGCTCTCCTCACCAAATTCCATACTAAATGCCTACTTTAGTGAACCCATGATGTTACTACTTCAACAGGGGTAAATCCTTACTTAATACAGATGGTGTTGTTTGCTTGGTTCTGGGATGTTTTAATGAAGAAAAATTGCCCTTCACCTCAAATAGCAATTTGCAGTCAGGCCTGTAAATACTGAATTTCTTGAATGAGAATGAAGAGAGAGCACTTTTCCCGGGAATAAAGGATGTTCTCATATGTGTCCTTATGCTTCCCTTCATTAAGGGAAAGAATTTGGATAGTCCAAATAATTTAGGGAACACTTAAATAGTTTGGTAGGCATACATAAGTGTAAATCTGACTATTAGTTCTCACCACCCAACTCAATATTGAAAAGGTATTCCTTTAAACACTGTTTTCTGTTAATGTGGCATATTAATGGCAAAGTTCACTCCAAGAATTTTTAGCATCAATTTATCTATTTGCTAACATATATTGGTTATTTGGGGAAATTCATTTATCTATTTATCTATCTGCACAAAAAAGTACATCAGTTAGTTCTTAATACCTATCCATATTGCTCAGGAGAATATTTAAATCTGCCCTAGTTGTGGCCAACTATCATAACACAAATTGCAAAATGAGATGATTATGTTTCACATTACAATCTCTATTTTCTTAGGGGTAATGACAGAATAATATAAATTTTAATGACATTAATAATTTAAAGAACAAAAAGAGAATTCCAGAAAGAATATCCCTGAGAAAGCTGGAGGATTAAACTGAATGGCAATGAGGACAAGGATGCTCATGGAGATAAAGCTGCAGATATACTCAGAATTTTTGCATTAGGATCAACACTATTTGTTAGATTATTCTTGCTCCTCTCAATGCATTACATATATCTATAAACAGACGCTTGTTCACTACTTGAAGATTCAGAAAACATCCTTCAAAATAAGTTTTTAAGACATTTGTGACAGCTCACTCTGTAGACAGATGAATTCAACCTTAACATTACGCTGGCTTCCCTGCATCCCACACGGACACACACACATACACACATATATATACAGGTTAATCCTTTAAGTCATGGACATTTTTGATATCACAGAAAACATTCTAATACAAGTCTGCATGACCTCCTGTCCAACTTCCATCCTCATTGTCCTTCCACACATTTGACATTGGCTCACTTCTTTTCCTTTAACCCAGTGCCCCTAAAAATCCCTACCGGATTATAATTTCATTGAATTAGCTTTATTTCTAGTTATAAGGAGTCTTCAGTGGGTGCCCAGAAGACTGTCTCAGATCATAGTGAGTGCCTATACTGTAAAAGATCCTCTGATTTAAGAAAATGTTATTCCATAATAAAAAGTAATCATCTCAGAAAAAAAAGCACGCAAAATGATAGCTATTAAAAGCTAGACAAAACATAAATTGCCATTGATTTTAATGTGTATTTCACTGACAAAAGAACTCATAACAACACGCTCATCTAACCTTGCTCCTAACTGACTGAGACTGTTTCAATGTAATTCAACAGCAAGAGAATTAGGTCAATTCTGAACCCTACAGATTACTTTGAGCAGGATGCAGGTGCATATGTAGTTAAGTTTCACACACACACATCTATATTTCAGGCATATAAGAAAATTACACATTTTGGGGAAAAAATCTGTAGCACCATAGATAGCATTCAAAAGATTTCTGTGGGCAAGTAGTAAATATACACTACTGGAATAAAACTGGAATATATTTAGACATGTAAATTATTAAGTTTTGCGTTGAAATGTGTAATTTGCTAGATCTTAAAAAAAACAGTTTTCTAGTATTCTTTAAAAAAAAAAAAAAAAACTGTGCATTGTTGTGTCATTTTAAAAGATTATGCATATCTTAGAATGCTTGCCCTAGTTTCATTTTAAAGTATTGTTAAAAATTCTGCCTTGTTCAAATAAAATAAGGCACAAGGAGGCATAAAAGATTTATCTTCTTATTATCAGAATAAATACCAGCATCATCACTTACCATGATTCTCTAAAAGAAAATTTGGAACTTCCTTCCATATAGACAGAAAGATTAAGTAGAATTCTAGACAGTCCTGGTTCTACCTAAGTAAAAATGAAGCCATAACTATTTGCATACCCCTGTGGGTCTGACTGTTGGTCACTCAGAGGGCATGACATAGGCATTTCTAGCCAAAATGAAAAAGATTTTCAAAGAAAAGAGAAGAACATTGCATTCATTTTTCTTCTGAAGTCAAAAGTTTCCCCAAGATTACACTACAAGCCCTGCATTAGGAAGACACTGTTCATCACACATAACCTAACAGATTCCTACATGCTACCATTGGGGAAAAAAGAGAGAAAGTACCTTGCTGAGACACACTTTATTTAATAATTGCCATGCTATTTTCTTCTCATTTTTTTCAATCTTTGAAAAATATTTTATAGAGATCTCTGTATCATTATTTTCCTCTAGAAGAAGTGCTTGGATGATGACTGAGAAGCCATTTGATTCTGAAAGAAAAGGGATGACTAACTGCAGAAATACTAGGCATGTCTATGTGGTAAAAGGAGAGATAACTATTGGCAGAAGCAATGGAGCTGCCGGGTAGAAATGGAAAGCAAGAAATATGTCACACCAGGACAGAGACAATGGAACACTTTCTCATCCTTCATATAACAAACTGCCTCTTACAGACAAGGTGGTGAAAATAGGCCTACAAAACAGCAGACATGAGAAAACTGAGCAGAAGTCCAGTGAAGGATTAGCAGAAGCACATTTTGAGCGAATGATCTGAAAGTGGAGTGGGAAAAGCATCAATAAAACAGAAACTTTATCTGTACTTGGTTCTGTCTTATCACCTGAGTTGAGTTTGGGAAAGCTTTATTTGTTGAAGCTCTACCATACAGGTGCTAGTAGAACTACCAGCATCATTCAGAATGCATCAACAGCGCAGAAAGGAAGAATAAGGTCAACTGTTGTCTGAACTTTGACTCGTGTTCAAGTGAATGTGGTTACCCAAGCCTTTTGGATAACATTATCTCAACACAGCTCAGAGTTCCCCAAGTCCTTTTAAAACTCTAAGTTCCTACGATTTCTTGCCACTGATGAAACCTGTGCTCATGTTTTCAAATCATTTTATTACTACACCTGCAGAAATTACTAGGAATTTTCTTCCTATTTCATTTCTTCCTTCTCATCCTCAACTCTGAGGACTTCTGACAAGTAGGAGTGCAGTTCTTCAGCACAGTTGTGAAGAATTTATCCAAATACTTCACAGTTGCAATTGCTATAGTAGTTTGCCAGTGCTCACTGCCTCCAACTTTTCCATTCCAATGTTTTTCATGCATCAAAAATAGAAAATATCCAGAAGCATCTTTTTTCTTTCTGGATGCTATTTAGACTTCAGTTTTATTTTGGAGTTGAAGCTTACATGAATTTCATTAATCACTAACAAATACTTGACTTTCCTATGGATTTAGAATCTGTAGACTACTTCATTCCTTTAGCCTTATGCTATATATTTCATATTTTCATCAACAACAAACTGGTCCCCAATGCTTAAATACCTGTATTTATGGTTAGCACTGTATATAAGCAACAACATTACGATATTGATGACTTTTGAAAAGCCCTAGTTATTAAGCTCAGGTTAGCACAATAAAATGGGCTGGCTTAAAATATTCTAACAATAAAAAAGCATCTTTGATTTTGCAAGAGCAATTACAAATACAACTTACCTTTCTGCTGTCCATCTTAAAGTGCTGTAGCATAGGTTGTTTGGTTGATTTTTGCTTGTTTTTAAATATGAAAAACAACAGAACATGTTTTTCTTAGTGATAAAGAAATAAGCTTTACTGAGCCTTAGATTCAAGCTACCCTGCATAGCATTAAACTGTATCTTGAATTGTATTGAATCATCCACCTTGTAGTCCCCAGGAACACACACAAACATAGCAAACTGTCCTAGTGCATCTACCATGGCAATCAAGACTATGATTCCTTTCTCCTTTACAAAGCTTAATTCTGGCAACTTTACAGTGGTTCACAGAAAAACGCATTGGAAGAATGTGTGATACAGTTTTTGCTAAGTAACAAAGCTTTACTTTATTAGAAAGAACTTTTTTCTCTAAGCGTCTTGCCATGACAACTACCCACATGGATAGTTAATTGATTATTAGGAGTATTATTTTCCCCACAGTATATACTTTTTCTATAGAGTTCCATGTAATAAGTTGATAATTTACACAGTAAGGAACTAATGTCATGAAATTTCCACCAGTTCTCCCCACAATCCCTATAGTTCCAGATGAGAATTTAGAAGTGAATATTGTTTGAATTTCAGCATTTTCTATTCCATGTAGTAGAGGATGTGGTAATTCTAACACTGAAAAATCAGCATAATAATAGGTTATTTTGTGTTAATAACAAAGGCCCCTTTGCATCTGATCTGATGAGGGCTAATCTGGACCAATGAGAATCAGTTCAATGGAAAAGCATCAAATGAAAAGTGTAGTCAAGTAGAAGCTCTAACCTTTGGTTTTCTGACTTATTTTTTACACCTTATAATTAAATTTATTTTTATAGCTCTGACAGTGTCAGCAATTTATTACTATGTATATTTCTATGAAAAGTATGTACTATCACAATATGCATTTCAAATAACTGATACCTAGAAATACAATGGTAGATTCATTCCTGGCTAAGTCAAATCTCTGGAGCTACCCCAAAGGTGGATTTGGCTAACAAAAAGTAATCAAACAATTGCTCTGGCTTGCTCAATAGCAGACTTGAGATAGAGTTTGATGCTGATTGAAAAATGAACATGAGACACAATTCCCATAAATATAATTTCTGTCAGCAAAGTAATCAAATAAATTATTTAATCAGAAGCATCTACAGTGACTATTTGTATAAAGTGTTATTGTCATACACATATTGAAAAAAAGGTATGTAAAATAACCTAGAACAGAAGGTGCAGAACTGAAAAGTAATACCCAGTGGTGTTCATAATACACTTGTCTTTGTCTTTCCAAACAGATCTGAAAATATTTAGCACACTTAGATAATGTGAGTAGAATGCTGAAAAATGAAGAGCAACAACAAAAATAGAACAAGGTATGAAGATAGAGATGATGAGATCACAGAATCACAGAATTTCTAGGTTGGAAGAGACCTCAAGATCATCGAGTCCAACCTTTGACCTAACACTAACAGTCCTCCACTAAACCATATTGCTAAGCTCTACATCTAAACGTCCTTTAAAGACCTCCAGGGATGGTGACTCCACCACTTCCCTGGTGTAGATGGAAGAAGGTAATGGAGGAAGTTGCTCCTATTCATTACGTCACTTAGATTATAAATCATTTTCCAATACCCTATCTAATTTTTAGTGCTGAAGATTAAATTGCTTTCCCTTATCTCTGCAAAATGAACACGTGACCACATTCTTCTTTTAATTATATCTGTTCTGCTGCTATACACTTGTTTCATCTCCTGAGTTTCATAGGAAAAAAATAATAATTCTTTCAGCTTTTCCTCAAGGGTCATACTTTACCAAACTTTCATCATGCTAGGTGTTCTTTCTGGATTTTCAAAACTGTTCTGCATCCTCTTGTTTTTGTTTTAAAGTGTCTTGCCCAGAACTTGCAATGTGGTTCCAACAAGTCCATGCCGATGTCAAGCAGAGCAAAATAATTGCCTCCCTTATCTTACAAGGGATTTTTCCAGTAATATATGTACGAAGTAGATTTGATTGTTTTGCAAGACCACAACAGTATTGATTCATATTCTGTTTATTAACCATGATGATTCCATGTTGCTCCTGCAGCAGATCCTAACTAGCTATTTTGTAGCCACAGCCAAAGTACTCAGGACAATATTGGATTTCATCTGGTGGACTGTGTCAGATTTATCTAAATAAACTGGTACTACTAAAACATGTTTTTGTTTGCTTGCTTGCTTGCTTGTTTTTTAGCAGACTGATTACAATTAATACTTTCTATAAAACCAGAATCAAGTATGCCTATAAAACCATTAAAGTCTCACTTGCTTTTTTCCCTAGTAATCACATTACACTTTACCTTCTACTATACATAACCTTTTCTCGTTGCTTTTTTGACCCCTGGCATGAGTCATTTTGCTCCTTAATCTGATCTTGTAATCATTTTCTTCATCATGCCTTTACACTTCTCCTCAGTTATCTACCTTTCTCCCAACTCTTTCTTTGTAGAATACCTCTTTGATTTCAAGATCTGTAAAAATATCCTTACTGAACCAAAATACCTTATTAGGTCTTCTCTTCACAGAATGCCACAGTTCTTCTGACATCCCATACTCATCATATTATTTTCCTAAAAGCCCTAGTGCTTCCCTAAATTTGTCAAGTGGAAGAACCTCTTAACTGAAGTCAATTATACCTATTCCCGGTAGCCTTAATGAAATCTGGACTAATGTCCTTAACTTTTTTAATATGAAGAGATAACACTGTCAATCACAAGAAACTGTGAAGTCTTGTCTGTGCCCCAACATTACTTTTTCAGCTACCTGAGAAATTTAAATCCACCATTATTACTATTTCTCATCCCTTGGACATTTCTGTCAGAGATGCACAGAAGTCATCTTCAGTGTATCTGTTTGTATTTCCACACAGGCTTCAGCAAGTCTGACTCTCACTGCTCCTTAGCTTCAGAGCAAGTATGTGTGGTTAGGACACGCAACACTATACATCCACACCCAGTCAAGGAATAGCATGTTTTCCATCAAGTAACCATGCAGTCCTCATTGATACTAGCTGGAAATGTTTGTGAACAACATACTCAGTTTCACTTCTTGGTAGCACAGGAAAATGCACACAAATAAAAAGCAAGCCCTAAGGAATCCAACCCTCTACAGATACACCCCTGTGGATGTGTAAAGTGTTTTTCTTCCACAATAGCTCTAAGCATACAGACCAAAAACAAGCAAACAAACAAAAAACAACACGGGGAATGGTAATCTAAATTTCCTTCTCTTTTACTGGAGATTTAGTTTCTCTAGTTTCATGAAGCTGAAAAGTTTATGCACTTATTTGAATTTAATTGCATGTTGAGATATTTATGTGTATTAATATTTGTCAATAAATTTTATTTATATTGCATGTTGTGCCTTTAATAATAAGTTCCCTATATACTTTGTTGGGTTGAATGGAAATTGAGATCTTTTCTTTTGTGAAAAATTAATTTGTACTTTAGATTTGAATTTTGCTTCCCTATCCAGTCTGTAGCCATAACAGAGAAAAATAAAAGTTCTCAAAATAAGAGCAGACACCTTTTGGGTCTGTGCGCATATATATGTATGCACACATTTGTGCATGAGTGATGTAGGTTTTTATTTGTGATGTTACATGTTCAGGCTTTATGAAGTGAGTTTTAACATTGAAACAATAACAGCAGCAATAACAAATTCACAAACACTCCCTCCCAATAAATGTTTAAGGAAATATGCACTATGTTATCTTTATGCGAATATAAACATTGACTCTCTGGTCATCTTGCTAATATTTTGTAATGGGCCATTACTGCAGCTGACAAATCAGGAGGCACATAAATGTAAGAAGGCCTAGAAAAAAATTGTAAAGCCTTTATAAGCAGAGATTTCAGTCTCTCCCCACCCCTCCCCCATAATTAAGGAGGTTTTCTAATGCCACACAGTACAATTTACAGTTACTATTAAAAGTAATCTATCCTAAATTATTAGCTAGGTGCAAATAAAGGAATGAGAAATTAATAAAGGAATTGGTTATTAGTTTGGAGATTATGCATTTAAATTATAAAACTAAAGCAGTGAATACAGCTCTTAAAAGCAGATATTATGCTATCCTTTAATGAATCAATATTAAAAACAAAACTATATAAAATTGCGCCATTTATCTTGAACAATCAGTGATTTATAAATGATTATACATGGTACAACATTTCAAGCTTTCCGCAGCTTTTAAAATATGAGTTTGCACTAATTCCCATTAGGGCATCATGGCACTACGATAAAATAAATCACCATAGTAGCAGGACAGGATACCATTTGCTGCAAAGAGGAAATCCCACATTTTAAATCTATGCTATCCTGGATCTTAGCCAAAACACCAACACAATTCAGCACTAAAGAAAACCTGCATATTATGTAAATGCATATGCTAATGTAAAATGCACAAGCTAAACTTGCAACTCTTTTGTCTCATGGTATGTGAGTACAGGCTTTCATAGCTGTGAAGGTTGAGATTCTGGCAGATACTTATGTATTTATTTGAGATTTATTTTGAGATAGTCTCTGCTTAGAAAATAGATATCAGGGTGAGGTCATCATGAAGGTAAAAATAAAGTCTCCAAGATGCTACGATGTATATTGGAAGCTGTATTTATACCTTAGGTTTTCAACCTATACCAACTCAGTTGAGACAGCCAATCTACAGCACCACAGTTTGCCTTTTGTACCATTCAAAAAGCAAAAATGGTAAAAGGGTATGCTCAGTGTGGTGTATCAAAACACATGAAATAGAAGACAGTGACAAATGAATGTAACAAGCTATGTTGTCTCTTTTGACTTTCTTACCTCATTTACATAGACCCAGTGACTATCCTTTGATGCAAGGTTGGTTTCCACAGCCTACGAAAATAAAAAGAAATATAATAAAAATAAATAAAACATGTGAAACATATTCCAGAGAGAATTTACATTTAAGGTACTGTAACAGCTCATTTTGATTGCTTTCATTGCCATTGGCATTGTTTCAGTACAGTTTTTTCCACCTCTTTCACTGATACTTGATCAAAGGTACCTTATTGGTGGCAGTCACATTTCTCTGAATTCTGTATCTAAACCAAAGTACCATGTATCATGAAGATATTTCGTAGATGTACCAGGAAGGCCTATTGCAGCAGTGTGGTACACTGATATGATGAGAGGTCCTGGAATGAACAACTGCACACAGAGCATATGTGGTACATGAGTTTTAGCTTCCTTATAACATTTATAATGGATCCTAGTAGACTGGTTTTCTTTTTAACATGCCTCCCAAAATACATTGTCTCTGCCTTATTACAACTCTGACAGATTAACTGTTAGTTAACCTAGTTAGATAAAAACACTACTCTGAGACACTCAAGAGAAGCTTGTATGAGTCAGCCTCTCTTCAGATTTACATAAAACTGAAGAGGAAGTTATAATTTGCATGGATACTTTTTCTGGTTTCCCGGTATGGATAATCGTCACATGTAAATTAAAACAGCTCACCTCATCAGACACCATACTTACCAGTACGCAGATAACCCTCATGGTTCACTAGTAGGTAAAACTGGAAAAGACCCCTAGCACAATAAGCACTTGCTTATAAGGACCTCACTGGAAGGATTGGGTGATATACATGGAAGTTTCTAATTTGTTTCTAATGTCTAACAGAGAAAATCTCACTTTGAGTTATTCTGCAGTCTAATAAAGCTATACCAAGCATCAAAAGGTGTACACTACAGTGATAATGATACTGCTAATGTCCTGCTTAACACATAGTTAAACAACTATTGTGGATTCATCTCACCTAATAAAACCGGGCAGTCCCAGTGCACACACGTATTTCAGGAGGCAGTTCATTACACAAAGCCAGTTTTTTACATCGCTGCTTTCCTTGTTCTATGACAATAGGACCCCATTCATCAGGCAGATATTCTTACAGCCATGTTATAAATGGCCCTATGAATCACTGAAATTAACCTAGTTAAAAACAAACACAAATGACCAAAATCCTTCCAGTTACCGTTTTTTAATCTGGATAATTTCCCTGTTCACTGTGTGTGGCCTCAAAAACAACTTCACTGATACAGGAAGGCTCTGCAGACTGCAGCACTGGGCTGGGAAGGAACATCATCAACCACCGTCCTCTCCAGAATACATTTGCATAGTAAGACTCTCGGATACTTAGCATCAGATGGGATGAATCACCTTCTCTCATGACACTGACTACAGATGACAGGCTCAGAATAAACGCCCACAACTTACAAGGTTTAAGTGCAATGAAAAGATATACATCCTTAATGTGGGCAAAGGGAGTACTGTTACCTGATCCTAGCAAGAAAACAAAACAAAAACCGGCTGCATAGCCAACACCAACAGTTTTAACGTCACTCTTCATTTATACTCCGTTTAAAAACACCTGTATATTACTTGCCTATGTTTTTTTTTTTTTTTTTTTTTTTTTTTTTTTTTTTTTTCTCTTTTAATTCTACTCACTTGTTCAGACTACACTAACCAGAGCGAAAATTTTGGGCGATACATATACCTCAATCTATTTCTCATCTCCACAATGTGATATATTCTTTTATAGAGAAAAAAAAAAAAACATGCCCAAAGAGAAACCAAAAAGAAGTCAAGGAGAAAAATCATCACAGAATGCAATATTTCACATCATCATCATAAACAGCATTATGGCAAATGCAGATCTCCCTGGTGTCAACGTAGATGAGAACCACTAAAGCTGACACCTCTGACAAGATAATCCTCCTCTCAGCATGCAGTGAAAAATTGTCTCCCTTGGTTAAATGTCTACCTTGTGTTTCTTTTAAACTGTTTGGAAAATTAAACTGACCACCTAATTGAGGGACTGCAGCTACTAGGAAAGTGAATAGTAATGAAAACTTGCAGATTTTTTCCCTATTCCCTGTCTAACACATTCTTCAGACAAAGCCAAAATAGCCAGGTGCTTTAACATATAGAGGAAAAGCAAAGCGCTGCCAACATTAGCAAAGTAGAACTAAATAATGCTCAGGTGGCTACATTTTGTGATTTATCTGCAACAGCAAGCAATTTGTATGAATAAACGTTGTGCCTGGGGTGCTGAAATAGCCCAGGAATTTCAAATGAATTACTGCAACTCATGTTTCTGGGTTCACATATCTGGATCAAGGTTTTTAAAACAAGGTGACTAAATTTAGGATGCTAACAGTTTATCTCTAGTTATCAGAATGCTAGACCATTCAGCACCTCATACAGAAGTCAATGGCTCTGCACTCAAGAAGCCTGAAATGTATTTAGAAATGTAATGATAGGTAGGAAAGTTTAAATGTCTATAAGTATCTTTTGTTTAGATCTGCACCACATAGCATGAAGCATTATTCTAAACCCAAGCATTCTGAGAGGAGGAAGAAACTAGTGTTTCCATTTTGTGCTTTCGGCTTTCAACCATATTCACTATTTTACTGTTGCCCTAAAGAACCCTAAAATATCCTAAAAGGAACTGCTGAAATATATTTCTTGGAGATTTCAACCTTTTGATAACACGAGTGTATCAGAGGTGTATTGCCAGAGGCCTAAGGAAACTAAACAGTGTGAAGAGCAAAGTCCTGGAGACCTGGGATGTTGTAAACAAATTCCTTCAGAATTCTCAGAAAAATAAATAAATAAATGTTTGCAATTTATATAGTTTCTTGTTCATTAAAGAATAAAAAGTATCAACACTTGGGAGATTATAGTCCTTATTTTTTATTATTTTTTAATTATTCAAGCTGTTCAAGATCTTAATGTTTAAGCTTGTGACTCCAGCCATTCAAAAAAATGTCTAAAAAACATCCTGGAAGATCCTTTACAGCCTGTTTCATAAATGCATCCTTTATTAAAGAAAGCAGGCTAGGAATCTCTGTGATCACCGCAGCCAAGGAAGAGCTCTGCAATATATTGGAGCAGAATTCACACACTAAAATAAATTTTTGGTGAAAAAAAAATATGTGCAAAATATCTTATTTTTTAATATACTCCATATGCATTGAAAGTCTAGCTGACGCTTTGAGAGTAATGCCTCACAACATTTCTATCAAATAGAAAATCTGCTATTGAGATAAACAGCACACTAGAAATTAAGGAGTATCCATCTTTCCTTTCTTTTTACCTAAGCATAGCAAATAGCTTCCACAAATTTGGAAAAAAGGTGTTGTGAGACCGCATCCCCTTCTTCCTCTGCAATTATATTTCAACAACTGGACATTAAAATACAAAACCTCAAACCAAAGAATTAAAACTCAGTCAATGGATCACTATTCATGACAACATATAAATGATATTAGCAGAACCAGGCCAGACTGGGGCAAAGAGAGGGAGAGCAGTGAATGTTGAAGACTGTGTTTATAATTTCTCAGTAGAGAGCACTTGCAATAGAAAAGAAATAGGGAGACACTGAAAATCAAAATATGAGCATTAAGATTTCAGATCCTATATCAATGATGATAAAAGAATGAAATACTTCATGAAAAACTATCAGATATTTTCATGTAGATGGTTTTGTTTACTTTTAAATGTACAACTTACAATAATTTACTGCCAATAATCCATGACAACGTTATTTTATGGGAATTCTGTGGAGAACAAACATTTACATTGTCATTCTGAGTAACTAACTCTGCTCATTATTTTACCTAGTCGCAGGTGCAGAATTAAAGGAAGAAGTTAGGAAGGTAAGCAACAAATACCATGTCCACAAATAAAGCAATTCTGCAGAAAACAAACAAGCCTACCAGCAGCATTCCCTTCCTGCCCTTTTCCAAAAATCTGGAACTGAAAACATTTTCAAGCATATAATGACTGGGTAGTAAAGGGAAGTAGAGGGATTTTCTACTTGCTTTGCAAGGGACAGCACCTCAGCATTAACAGTAAAAAGCTGGTTGCGTAGAAGGGCATGTAGGGGTGAGCAGCCAGACACAACTCAGAGGGTGAGATGCTGATGAATGTCCCAACAGAGATGGGCTAACGATGTTTCAGAGACAGCAGCATGTGCTGAGAAGTTTAGGTTCCCGTGCATCTGTGTTTAAGTTAACCCTGCTGTCTCCTTACTGCATGCCGAGGGGGAATAGGCAGTAGGAATATCTGGAAGCCCTGTAACCAGCCCCAGGATCCAAGAAGGAAGTGTCTTACAGATGGAAAACACAGATGGTCCTGTTGTGTCTACAGTTTTGGAAACAAGGGCTGCCACCCTGAAATACGTTATACAAAAGAAGAACCAGCATGTTTTGCTAGGAGGGATATCAAAATAGTAAAGGATATTACTTGTACATTTTTTCTGCTTTAATGGTGGGGAGATAAAGAGCATCATAGTTTTCCAGAAAATAATAATAATAATAATAAAAAATAGAAGGTGAACTGGTGAGTTTACAGTTAGAAAATAATTTGGAAAGTGTCCTAAGAGATATTGAAAGAAAAAAAGCAGAGTTGTCAACCAGTGACTAATGACAGCTGGCAGCAGAGAGCAGATACACCTGCAACATGGCGAGTACTCCTGGGGGCACTGACAGCTACACCCCGGCCCCCTCGAGAAAGCAGCCCCGGGACCCGACCCTGCCACAGTGCTCCTGCTGTGCAGCTGTCTTCCAGCTTCCAGCCCCACTGAGAACCAGCTTCATTGCTGGCAAATATCACAAAGCACTGGTTCATCTCAGGGCCTTTGTCAACTTTTCCTTCCTCATATTTCTAATGCAGCCAGTATAGCCAGTATGTCAATGACAAACTTTTTTTTTTATTTTTATTTTTTTTTTTAATAACATATTTATTACTCACAGTGAAAGGATAAGTACAGAAGGGCTTGTGGAAGTAATCACATCTAATTCTCAGCTCTTCGCAAATGTGTTAAAAGAGATTCTCAACCCTTACAATTCATTACTTGCTCATTTTACATTTGCCACTGAACAGGTTTCTAAAACAAAACAAAACAAACAACAACAACAACAACAACAACAACAACACACATTTCCAGCTCCTATTGTCCAAAGTAAGGTTAAACCAGTGATCTGCTTCCAAAGGCAGCTTTTTTTTTTTTCACATCCTATGAGAAAGCATTTAACTAAATTTGTTTTATTCTTTGAATATGAATATTTATTCATATTCCAAAAACAAAATCAATATTATCTTTATGTAATTTTCCAAGTCTGAGCCAAACAGCTCCAACTACAGACTTTCATTAGCAGGAGATGGATTTGCATTTAAAAAAATGTCTCTGATTTTGGTTTGGATGCCCAGGAAAAAAAATAAAATACTAGGAATCAGGGAACTAGTTTATATTCCAAAGACAACATGTGGACCGAGTTTGTAATGCAACACATCTGACAGTAATTAATTGCATACTATCAAAGAGCAACCTGTATGTCTAAGAAGCTATGTATATATCCTGTACACAAATAAGTTAAGATAGAAGATATGAGAAAGTCCATTCTGATAGAGCAGATGGGGTCAGTCTATATCACTTAGATGCTTGATTTATATTTAGAAACTCCTTCAGGTAAAACAGTGTGGTTCCTGTTCACAGCTGACTTGCATAGGTAATACAACCTCACAGAAAAACAATTTCTCTGAGAATTACTGAGATAATCACAATTCTTTAGAATCTTTCTTTCCTTTACATTTTAAATAAATAACTCTTCACTTGGTATTTCCAGTGAAGCATAACTCTTATGATGTTTAATAGATTAAAAATAAATAAAATAAGGGTTACTAGCTGTATTAAATAAAGTATTTCTAAAAGTTCAAAGAGAAATGTCATCAGTCTTGTCTAATCTCCTTATAACATTTATAATGTTGTGAAGAATACTCCAAACTGATATTGTTTCTAAAGCTGAATTGGTAATGCTACCATTAGTATAGGGACTAAAATAAAGCTTTCCAGGTCACAATACCACATCTAAACTCTAAAGGAAATCTGGAAAAGAAAAGAACTCAGTTCTAGGAAGCTGAACCAGGAGTGTATGTTTACTTTTCCCCTTTAATACAGAAAAATTAAAATTTCTAAATGTCATTTCAAACAAATACAAAATTCTCCCTTCTCTAAATGTTAAAGTGGTAATTTAAAATGGTTCTATGATATACTTTTTCAAATAAGAAAATCCATTGAACCTGACCCTTTCTTACAGAAATTCTTTATTAAGAACTTGTACTTTCAGTAAAACAAAGTTTTGCCAGAAATCCAATACTCTCCCCTTCCCGAACATCTTCCTAGAAATGTGCATGCCCACGCTGACAAAAAACACTTAACAGGCTGAGTACATATCTTCCAGTGATCACCACCTCGTGTCAATGGTGCAGTTATTTTCCCGACATTTACAACAGAAGCTGTCAGCTCACAACCTCAGTACATAATAGCTTCGTAGAAGTGATTAAAGAACCTGCAAGCACAATGTGCTTTCAACATCCATATTTCTTGATCATTCACAGTGCACATTACTTCAGTCTTGGTCTACACTCCAACAACCGAAGCAGTACCATTTTCAGTTGCTAATAAGACATTTCATGCAAACAGGAGTAAATATGACCCAAACCTTCCTCACCTCTTTACACACGCTCCTACAGTTTTTGAATGTTAATTAATATCTTTGTACAATATGACTTGATAATGACACAAATGGAAAGGTAATAATAACATAATTTTAAATTGTACTGCATTAGTTTCCTGTTATTTATGTCGTAAGTGATCAGCAAAAAAATAAATGTACTGAAGACAGCTACCTAGAAGTTCAATCTTAAGAAAACCAATGAAGATGAAGAATATTATCAGAAATAGAGGAAGAGGAACCATGCACTGCAACAGTGGCCTGGCTTGAACATCTACCAGTCTAAAATGCTGATTCGTCAAGTAGATCAGGTTCATTTGAAGCTTTTTATTTCTAGTTTCTTTAATTCTAAATGAGCGTATCTTCCAAGACAAAAAAGACATTCTACTTCATCAGAAAGAACTGTGTTTAGCAATGACATAATATCCCACTCTTTTAATTTGGGTATTTTTAAAAAGAGAACTTGTTGTAAATTACTCTTTCCATGAGTAGCTTATCTTAACGATTTTTTTTTTTTAATTGTTATTTTTGTAGTGGAGAAATGTCTCTTTGCTATTCCTACACAATTTTCATAACAAATGATGCTCCATAGGAAATGATATGTTGTGGTTTGGCTTCCCAGTCTGTCTTCCAAGGCAGGCCATTTTTGCCACCTAACCTTACCCATAAGTGGCCTAGAAGAAAGCTGGAGAGGGACTCCATCAGGGAGTGCAGCCATGGAACCAGCAATAAGGCTTTGAACAAATGGAGGAGAGATTTAGATGAGATGTGATGTGAAGAAGAAATTCTTCACTCGGAGCACGAAGCGCACATGGGACTTAGGGCTGAAGATGCACCTTGCTTCTGTTCTTTTCCATAAAGAACAGGATGAAATTACCTAAAAAACAGTGTTAAAAATAAACTCAGGGCACAGGATGGGAGCGGCAGGGCAGTCCCTGTGGCCAAGGGGCAGCCTTTCTCTCTGGCAAGCCAAATGGCCCGGGGGGAGCCAGCTCCAGAACAGGGTCCCTCAGCCCCCCCAACCCTCCTCCATCTTCCAGGCCACTCCCAGCACAGCCGCCTTTGGCCACGCGTGGGCCACTCCATCACAGGGGCTCGCTGAGGTCACAGTGGCCACCACTGCCCTGCCTGTGCTGTGGGCCCTATAAGAGAGGCCCCCTGCAGCTGCCTCCCCACTCGCTGAGCATCTCGGCCCTCTGACTGCCAGCTCGTGTGGCAGGAAGGAGACCAGGAGAGCGAGGTGAGTAGCAGGCCTCTTGGTGTGCGAGGACAGCCATGCAGTTGGGTGAAGTCCCAAGAAGGAGTGCACCTGAGCAGAAGGAGAGGTGTTGTGGGCATAGGGATGGCGCTGGGGACATGAGAGACACCAGTGCCCAAGGGACCTCTGGCGCCCAGCCCACAGACAGGTACAGGCGGTACCATTGGCACCGCAACAATGCAGGGAACGGGCTGGCCCCTCACACACCCAGCGACAGGGGGACTGGTCCTTACATAGTGACGTGGGGCGAAGGCGGGAGCATCAGGCAGACAGCAGCGGGGAGCAGAGGTGTGCCCATAGTCCGGGACACAGTGCGGGACCCAGCAATGGCCGTAAGCTGGACGGCAGCATCGGACCCATGCATGAAAATCAACCCAACAGTGGCATGGGACTGAGGGGTGGGACTGGACGACCCCCTGGTTCAGCACCCTGGCCGGAGAACATTCCGGATGGAAGGCATCCCGTTCGGGCAGTCCCGGGCAAGGACTGGCTTAGCCTTCTGCCCAACACTGTGGAGCCCACAGAGCTGGATCCACCAGATGTGGAGGAACGGATGGAAGTGGATCCACCTCAGCCAGAACAGACCCAGGACTACTGCAGCATGTCTTTGTGCTCTGCCATCCGAGAGCGCCAGCAGCATCGCAGGAGTGCCCGGAGAGCCCCCTGTTCGCTGCTCAGGCTCCATTGCAAGCATTAGCTTGGAACCACCAAACACCATGGACATCCCACAGGCTTGCCTGCAAGATGTTCTGGCAATAAGCAGCTCTTGCCGATTCTCAGGGGTTGTGTGAGTGATTCATTTTTTGGGGGGAATGGGCTAAAGTTGCACCAGGGGAGGTTTAGGCTTGATATTAGGAATAACTTCTTTACTGAAAGGGTTGTGAGGCATTGGAATGGGCTGCCCGGGGAAGCGGTTGAGTCACCATCCCTGGAGGTCTTTAAAAGACGTTCAGATGTAGAGCTTAGTGATATGGATTAGTGGAGGACTTGTTAGTGTTAGGTCAGAGGTTGGACTCTGTGATCTTGGAGGTCTCTTCTAAGCTAGGTGATTCTGTGATCCTTATATGGCTGTAACACTGCTGATTACTACAGTGATATCTAAGACATTGCTTATTATTTTTACTTTCATCATATAAATCTATTACCTTGGGAGTTCTGTTCAATCTTATTCTCTCTTTTATAGGTAAGCTTATTATATTAGATCTCTGTTGGCGTTCCATTTACAGTACATAAAAGCATAAATACTGTACTAACAGTACATACAAGGAAAGTCCTATATATGGAGTTCTTCCAAAAACATTTACTAAGAATTTACTTTTCAAAGCTCAAGTGTCACATACTATTTATAAACATGCTAACTGTTGACCATTTAAATACACGGTACAGTGGTGACACCAGATAACTGCACAGCTGTCACGAAGCAACATTTCTGTAAAGACATAAATCTAATGTTAACTAAAGAACACAACCTGTCAGAAATCTTGTACTTCAAATTTCACCAAAGTCACACACTTGAGGTGACTTTGAAGACCCAATGGAGTCTTTGAAAAGACTGGCTAAATTTTGCTCACTTAGATACTGAATTCCTTTTTGAAGATAACAGGTTAGGTACGTTTATATTCTATAAAAAAGCCTCACCTTTTTAGAGACAATTTTGAGTGCTTTTTTTAAGAAATGTACTCCTGAAAGAGCCAGACTAAAGAGCACAAACCAAAATTTGTTGGGACTAGGCAGCATTTGGCAGTTGTGGTTTTTTTTGTTTGTTTGCTTTGGTTCTTCCCTTCCCACATGAGCAGAAAAAATCACCTAAAACACTTGAGCAGTTTAAGTTTTGTGCTTGTTCAGAATGCCTGCATGGGGTTGACTAGACATAGGTATGAAGGTGGAAAACAGCTTGTCAGGCCATTTACCCTTTGTAAATCAACCTACTTTCAGCACAGATGATTGCTCACTACTCTGAAAACAAGCAGCCATTCTGCATCTAGGGGTAACGCATTTCAGTGCATACCATCAGTCTCACACAGTGTGCCTCAGCTCTGTTCAGAAATAGCTAAGCTCCAACTTGCTTGCACGGGAGCTTGCACGGGAAGTTCAGTACAGTTTTAGAAAGTTTGTGCAGACTTTTAGAGAGTATAATTATTTGTAGGTTCAAACAGCAGATGATAACCATATCATTAAAGAGAGATGCAAACTTTCTAGCACAATCGCAACACAAAACAGTGGAAAAAAAAATGTACGTTCCTAATTTCTTCTTTTAAAAGAAGTGTACTTCATCTTGACAGCAAGGTAGCTGAAGTTCCCAAACTCATGTATTACAGCAAAAGCTCTGAACCTGAAGGACCAACTACAGGGTCAAGAGACCTATGATTTTCAGGAATTTGCAGTTTTAATAACGGTTCACAGTCTCTTACACAAAGCTGACGATCATAATGCAAGGCTGTTATTTTAATTTTTTTTTTTTTTTTTTTTTTTAAAAAAAAAAACTCCACCAAACTGGAAAGATACATCCACATCAAAGGTTACCTACCCATTATACACCTTTTTATCTGTTCACATACATGCCATCCCTTCTCTGCAAATTCCTTAAGAATGCTGCCTGGTTTTAAAGGAAAGAAGATGACACTAGTTTTGCCTCAGCCTCAAACATAATCACTTTCAAACCAGCCCTTATTTGCCAGCAGCACTCCCATTTTAAATCAGAAAATAAATACATGAATAAAGTAAAACCCTCACAGATCTGAGGGCCTTCTAGTCAGTCACAGTACATTTTACATGCATAAACTGTGACACAGGCTGTGCGAGCACTAAAAACCAGAAGGATCACCTTAACCATCTCAAACCAGACAACTCTTCCTGAGCAGGTCTGCCAGGAAGAAAGAATATTTGCCTTCCTTTATACTGCATGAGGCTTCCATGTACAGGTCAAGTGGGGAGTCCTAAGAGGAAAGAAGCCCTTGGGGAGCAGCAATGGAAGGGATAACTCTCCCTTTACACAACCTTAATGACTTTTTGCAATGCTTTGCAAACAGGTAGGCAATGACAGCAGTCTGCTAGCACTGTGTACATGTACGGCACATACCAATGAGAAGGAGCTACAGATAAGCTCATATTTTGTTCACAGATCTTTCTTCCTTGTAGGTGTCCCAGTATTCACTATTTGAGTCAAAACGCTTGATATTTTGCATCCACACTTTCTCAAAGCTTGCAGAGATGCATTGGAGCCCACATGGTTGCTACCTCATTACTGCCAGTCTTCATCAGCTGGCTAATCTCTGGCAGCAAGAATTACACATATATATATACATATATACATATATATATATATATATCACAGTAATGTGGCTTTAGCAGATTTGACTGAAAAACATGCTTTTCTTGAATGCTTGCATGCAGTTATTCAGGAGAGTATAGCCAAGTTATTAATTTAAGAATACACATACAACTTTTGGAAGTAATTTCCATTTCATCTAACTAACACAAGGTTGCCTACTGTTTGCAAAGTTATAGACAATTTTTTTTATTTTTTTTATTTTTGAGAATGAACTTTTCTACGTTGTCTGGATCAACAGGTTATCTTCCAATTCCAGGGGAAACAGCATTCATAGCAGATTATTCCTTGATTCTGTTACTGAAAATGAGTAATTTTTAGCATGTTAACAATTTTAACAATCCTCCCATTGTTTCTGAGGTAAAGTTTAGAAAAAAACACAGATTTGCGTTCAAATTTCCATGTTCCTTAGCTTCTGTATAAATGCAGAGGAAGAAAAATGTGAAACTAATAGTTTCTCATTTTAAAAACTGAGCACATTTTACTTGTGATATAGCATCTTTAGCACTGATTTCTGTTACCCCATCCATACACTTCTGAAAGGACTTACAAGGGAAACTTCCTTTATGGCTAATGAAAGCAGCCTACACCTCGCTTACAAAACCATAAAGTACATTATACAGTACAGTGTTCTCAAAGCCAGAGGAAAAAACATTCATAATCATTGATCATGTTGGGTAGCATGATCATGATTTAAACAAGGCTAAGCACAGACAAGACTGATAGCTCCATAATGGAGAACCTTAAAGTAATTCCAAATTTCCTCAGCCATCATCTGATTTTGAGCTTTATAGTTTATTTTCTCAGCAGTTACTCCTTTTCAACCCAAGAGCTTTAGTTGCTTATTTAACATTATCAGTAATGATTCTAGAAAATACTGGTAAAGGAAACTTTCCTAGCTTCCTAGGAAAACCAGGAAGTATGATAAACAGAGAGATATCTGGAGAATATTTAAAAACATGATGAATTCTGAAAACAGGTAACAGTTACAATGAAATTCAGTAGTATGAAAAATAAAGTCATGCACTCAAAGAAGAGAAAAAAAAAAATCTTTGCTATTATTTGAGACTTCATCAGTTTGAAAAACATCAGGGGCTTATTAGAGGTATGCTGTCTGTGATCTACTGTTTTGTGCTCCCAGAATTAGCCTGTAAGATGGATCAGATGAAATGTCAATTGAGTTAGGAAGTATTAGCAACACCAGACAGAGCCTTGTATAATGAGTGGGATGAGAGTAGAATTTAAGATTGTATATAGTTTACTTAGCAGCAAAGCTGTAAAAAAATACGCTTCCTATATTTCAAGTACTATTTTATGTACCTTAGGAGGATAAACACCAAAGAATCCTCATTTCTAAACTTCACATGACAATGCTGGCACAAAGACAAATGGGTACAAATAGGAGCACAGATTTTGGCTGAGAATACAAAGGTTTCTGGGTATTATGGTGAGCTTCTGAATTCACTTCAAGAATAGCAGTGGCAGGACAAAATACAGCCAGCTCAATTTCAATAGTGCATGATCATATATAAAAGCACTTATGGAATATGCATTTATGTATTATGGTGCCCTCTGTTCTCAAGGGACATGAGCAAGTAAGCCAGGAACTCACTTCTCATTTTACAGCTCTAAGGCAGTACAGAAATGAACCAGCTGCATTCTGAGTTTTATGACAAAGACACAAAATATACACTTTATCCATTACATGCTACACCAGAGCTAGAAGAGTTAATTTGGAGATCATGTTCCTATTAGCAACTCAGACATTAGAGATTTAATATCTCACATGTTCCAAATTGTGTCTCCTGGCACTTGGCAAGCAGCTTGTCAGCTTCAATGCAATTTGTTTTTCCAAACCCAAATTGTTTTTAAAAGATTAAGGTGTTCTATATTTTTAAAGCAGTAAGTACAAAAGCAGTAATCCTTTACCATTCTGATAAGGATTGTGTGCCATAATCTTTATTATTTACTAAAGCTTGACTGTCAGAGAAAAGGAAGTATTTTTTTTTCAAAGTCTATTTAGGTAGCTGAGTTGGTATTTCCTGAATTTAGGGCTGAGAAAAGACAACTGATTACTTCAGCTCTGAAGAACTTGGGGAAAAAATAAACAAACAAACAAACAACAACAACAAACGCTTTTTCATGCAAACCATATGGTCCAGGAATTAACAATGTAACATGGGATCAATGCTATCTCCAGTCCAGTCAAGTCAAGGGGGACAAAATTTCATTCTCAAGAGTCTTCTGTTCCTGAAATACGTCTTCAAATCCTCCAAAACTGATAGATTTAGAAGCTTATATTAAGAGCTAGTTAGTGCATATGAGTGAGTAAAGTAACTGTTCTGGTTTCAGTTAGGACAGAATTAATTTTCCTCCTAGTAGCTGGTAGGGTGCTATGTTTTGGATTAGGATGAGAAGAGTGCTGATAACATGCTGATGTTTTAATTGCTGCAGAGCAATGCTTACACTAAGCCAAGGACTTTTCAGCTCCTCACTCTGTCCTGCCAGTGGGCAGGCTGGGGGTGCAGCAAGAGCTGGGAGGGGACAGACCCAGGACAGCTGACCCAAACTGGCCAAAGGGGTATTCCATACCATCTGACCTCATGCTGAACAATATATAGGGGTGGCTAGCCGGGGTGGGGGTTCTTGGGGCTCTCGGGGTTGGGCTGGGCATCGGTCAGCGGGTGGTGAGCAATTGCATTGTGCATCAGTTGTTTTGTACACATTATTATTATCCTGTCTTAATAAACTGTCTTTATCTCAACCCACAGGCTTCACTTTCCCATTTCTCTCCCCCATCCCAGAGAGGGAGGGGGGAAGGTGAGCAAACAGCTGTGTGGTGTTTAGCTGCCGGCCGGGTTAAACGACAGTAACTCAGTTACCAGGTCATCATAAAATATATATATTACAAATATATACCAAATATAAGCAAAGAAATCTTAGTCTCTACTTTCTTGATGAAAATAGGTATGACAATCAGAATTTTGTGGAGGGAAATATATATATATATATATATATATATATATATATATATAATTCTACTGTGTGGTTTTCAAAAGAGGCTAGTACCAGTTCCTAACTGGTGAACTCCAAGAAGATATAAAATGAGTTTGCAACAGAAAAGCCAAAATAAATAAATAAAAAGATGATAATAGTGTAGTACTGTTATATCCTTTTTCAAGTTAGAAATGACAGCAGAGAAATCAAGTGCAAAAGTGTCTCAGCACATAACAGACCAAAGGGCTCAAGTCACTCGTCCTTGGCCGTGGCCTTCTGTAGTAATCCTGGTTTTAAAAATCTGAATTCTTTCTTGCCTTCAGTAGCATCAAAAGGGTTCATCACAGCAAAGGATGTGCTGAACCTGCTCTTTTCTGCTCCCGAAGAAGAAAACAATGCACATTTGGAGATATTCTGTTAATAATCCTTAGGCCTTCACCACACAATGATTCTTAAAATCGCCTTATTGATATCACCATTTGAAGAGTACATTGAAGATATGTACTCTTGGCTGTGCACATAAATCCACTCCTTTTATGGCTTCTCTATTACAGCATTCAAAATGAAAACAAAACTTTAACTTAAAAGTGTATCACTGTAAGTTTGCACTTGCAAATTATATCCTATTGTCTCATGCCTGCAGCTACTAGTAAGCCTGGGGTTTGAATGTTTTCAGCTGAATGCCAGAAGGCAGCAGAAGTATTTTTTCCTTTATGAATCTGAAGCTCACAGGCAAAATTGTCTAGCCAGAATCCAAAACTATCCTGTCCCCCCCTTGTTGGGCAGACACATGCATATATGCACTCATTTTACTGATGTCCCCTGCCTTTATGCATACACACACAGCTGGCTGGGGTGGGGAGGAGCACACAAACAGGAAAAGGAAACTGCAGGGTAAGAGAGAGGTGGCCAGATTCTGACAGAGAAGACAAGGAGTGACAGACTGCGAAATGTCCAGCTCTGAGTGTATTTTAAACAGAACTGTGTTGTTACCATACTGGACAGGGACTCTGAAGAACAGACTTCTGGATTTGTCATAAACTTGTTGGAAAACTGCTGGCAAATGTTCTCAGATTTGACATGCAGTAACAACCACCTCTGTATTATATGGGTGTGCTTATATATGTACACAGAGAGATACAAACAGGTATATACATGCATAAGATTATGTAAATTTGAAATAGAGAAATAGTACATACAAAGCAAATGCGAGGTGGAGCATACTAATACAGGCAAAATGTTCCAAGTGTTTATAGATATAAAATGAATGTGAGTACATACAGAGGCAGATGTGTGGCTCCCCCTAGACCCCTCAGCTGCTGGTCGTTGCCTCTAAGGAGGCCTCTCCCAGATTACAAATGCCACCGCAGCTGTAGCACTAGGCTCACTGGAGGATCTGGGCCTGGCCATGCTCCCCCAGTAGTCCTGTGGGTCTGTGGCCCAGCTACCTTTGTGCCATAAAACCCAGTAATTTTGCTTCTTATGTTGTTGGAAATACATGCGAGGAGTGGTCTCATTTGGGCTGTTAGAAATACCTGGAGGGCTGGGGCAGGCCTGGGGAGTGGAGGCCTTGGCCTATGTGCTGCGTGCAGTGGTGGCCTGCAGGGCTGTGGCCTACCCATGCACTGGCAACCGCTGACACCAAGGGTGACTCTGGGTCTGAAGACCTTCCTTTTGAAAGAATTCTTCACAGGAAACAAAGACTTTTTTTTTTTTTTTTTTTTTAAAAAAAAAAAGAAGAAAAAAAAAAAAAAGAAGATCTGTCCCTTGAAAATCTCTGGCCAACTCCCTGCTTAAGCCCCATTTCTCACAGGAGGCAGGGTCATACAACCACCAATGTGGAGTACACACAAAATAAGGTAGTGAAGGGAAGAGGAGGACCTGCCCCAGCCAGTGTTTGTGGTGCTGACCCAAGCAGCTGATGGCTGGCCTGGCCACACTGAGTGCCATGTCACCCAGACAGCCTGCTGCTCCCTGGCCCAGCAGAGGTGACGCAGCACCACAGGCTGCAGACACAGGGTGCTGCCGTGCAGCGCCCACCTGCACTGCTCTTCCAGTCCATATCAGGAAGCAGCAGGTGTCTTGCAAGAGCAGCTTACTTCATGCTGCTCTGTGACACTGACAGTTTTCCCTCCAGCTCTCACCCAAACATGTACACAGCAGTTAAAATCCTTCAGCACATCTGTCCGCTGAAGCAGTCACAAAATGGAAACAGGCGCCAACAAGAGCGATGCTCAGTCAGCTACCTCTGACTTAGCTGATGGAAGCTTGCATCAGGGAAGCTTTGAAATGCCTTTGGCTCTGCTGCTGAGCAGATGACAAGACAAAAGACTCTAAAAGTTTACTAAGACATTTTTCAGAAGCAAAATACCAAGCTGAAGAGCACTTTCCACACGAGTTGACACTGAGCACAAAAGCAGCAGTCAGAATTAGACGCATTCAGCTAATTGCATCTATCCTGTTTCTAAGCAAACAGCAAACTGACATTATTATACTGTAGGCCCACTCTTCCTTACACAGCAGAAAGAACAGTCTGTGGGAATCACAGCCCAATGTGGGATATGTGGGATCTCAAACAAGATTTTGCCTGAGGAAAACAAGACTGGCACAGATAGGCAGGCCACTGTTGTAACTATTCAAGGATGTGTGTGATGTAGAACACCAGATCTGTGTTAAAAGCTATGCTAACAAGAAAAAAGTTTGCATTTATTTTGGACAGTGATTTTTAAGATGGACTCTAAGTAGTTGTGTGTGTGTGTTGTTTTTTTTGGGGGGGGCGGAGGGGGCAAGGGGTCAAAATAGACATTTACTTGGTAAATAATAAAAATCATTGGGCCATACAGTTTGATTCTCTTCTGCCAGTATATCATGTAATAACTCCCTTCTGTGGCTTTAAGAATAAGAGGGCAGTCCTTTGAAGAGGTTTGAATATGTACATTTTACTGTAATTATCTGTATGCTTCTGGGAGAACAATATCTTTCCCACTGAGGGCAACACTTCTGGGACAAGTGGCAAGAAGCCATTTCTCCCGCTAGATTTACTCTTGCCTTTGAAAGCACATTTCACCACTTCAGTTATCTGTGTCAAATGAGATACCACATGACTGAGCTCTGTGCAAATTGCCTCTCACAGCAGTCTATGTACCATGCTCAAACATCACCTTCCCTAACCTCCAGTTGTTCTCTGTTTTTTTTCATTAAGTCTATACAGCTCTTCTCTCTAAAATCTGTATTGGCTGACTATCAGCTGACTTCTTCCTGCCCCTCAACAAGTACAAGACATTACTTAGATACTTGTGCTGCACAACTGAAACAGAAAAACTATCAGTCCAGTGAAAAGACTTGTGCTGTAGTTTTGCTTTCCCTTAGCTACTCCAAGCTCTGTATTTCAGAGGAATATATACTTCCCAAATTAATTACAACGATGTGACCAGTCTTTATTCTCAAATCCTCACCAGCTTCCTCCATTCTAAACCTGGAGACAGATGGAACCGTTTTCCCCTAGCTGTAGATGAACTTGACAAACAGAAAACTTTTCCTCTCTCCATATACTGTATAACATTTCTTTTCTTCCTGACTCCCCAGACACATTGAAAAGTCTAAAGCAACTGCATCATTGATTTTCCTTCTCTTCTTACAATGAAAGACAGAGCTGGTATTTTGAACCACATATGTTTCTGTTGTTTTCTGTGTTGGCTTACTTTTTTCTTCAGTTTCAGTTACTCCAAACCCGTTTTAGCTTTATAGTCAAGCTTTCTTGCTCAGAGAGCTCTGCCTCTATGCTGGGGGATGGAGGCACAGGACTCACCAGCTCTCACCTTCCATTTTGTGAAGGGTTGTGACCTTATGCCCCCTGAAATTGTGCTGTGAGAAATGAACATGCAAAATAAGTCTTCACCAGCTTTTGAAAGCCAAAACAATCAGCCTGCAAAAATGATTTTCTACCCCATCTGTCCATCTAGTTATAATATGGAGAGGATGCTTTTTCTTGGCATCAGTAAACAGGAGTGAATAGCCTTTGCAATCCTTGATTTTCATTTAGCATAACTGCTGATACATAGTCTTACTTAAATAAAAGTTATGCATATGTGCATACATACCCTCCAAATAACCTCTAACACGAGGTATAGCTACTGTATAAGCCAAGTTCTATAAAGTCAATAGAAAAATGATTCTCGCTTAAAAAAAAAAAAAAAAAAAAAAAAAAAAAAAAAAAAAAAGCAAACCAAACCAAACTATGGCATTCTTACACTGTTCTCATTTGAAATTCCAGTACTGCAACCCATGATGGATTAAAAGCAACTAAAAAAGCATAACCCCAGGATGGATTTTAAATAGTTTTATTCATGCAACTAAAAAACAACTAGGATGTCATACAGCTTTGTCAGGCTTCACAAAGGCCTGAGTCTCTCTCCATGACCAGTAAGCATAATTTACACAACTTAAACTTTCATTTAATAACTGATGATTAATTGCTCAATATACTGACTGATTCTCAAGTCCTGCTCTGAGTTACATGCCCGTGTAGATTGGGAAACTGCTATATAAACTAGGCTTTGTTATTCCATCCTGTTGCCATGAAAGTCTCAAAACCTGTCTCAGATGAATAATTGTGGTAATAACTGAAAAAAACTGAGATGTCTTCTTTTTATCATTGTTTGAACTATTACCACAGAAAATGAAGAGTTTGGGAAAAAAAAAAAAAAAAAAAAAGCTTCTGATACAAAAATCAAAGTTCCTTCAATATTTTAAGTGAAGTGACAAAGTCAGGGTTCAAATTTTCAGTACCATACTTTTTATATAAGTAGGATTTAAAATGTTTGAGTAATCAGTCTCATAAAAATCACTCTTTGGAATTCACACATGTGTTTGTACTTAGGTAAAGAATTCTGTCAGCCTAAGTTACGACATGTATCATATATAGTAGGGATAAGTTTGAAAGAATGATAAATTACCGATTAATCTTCACAACAGGATTTTCACCTTGATTAATCTCATGACAAGCATGGTTACAATGAGAAATTAGGAACAACAAATCAACACACCTTCCATGTCAGGGTATCAAAAGCTGATACTATGTTAGTGTTTTCAGAGCAAAGCAAGCCCTGTCAGCTTTTCCCCTGCCTTCACCCTCTCACAGAACTGATGGTGTGCGACCAGCACCAAAGGGCTTCCAGAAGCCACCATTGTAGGCATACACCTTCCCTTTCTGTTCCAGCCAGGTCTGTGACTCTGAAACTCTGTGGGCCACATAAACGCCCAAGCAGAGGAAGCAGAATCAATACCAGTTTTGCCCTCCTTGATGAAACAAACAAACAAACAAACAAAAACTCTGAAATTTATTCTCTGTGGTAAAGAAGAACAGCATTATGACCTGTGCAATGTTTCAGAGCAAACACTGGAGAAGTATCCACCACAATTCACAGAGCTCTGGGGGCTGGCTATTTTTTTTTTTTTTTTCACTTCCTGTGCAACTTCTCTCACGATGTAGTTTCCAATTTGCTCCTCAAAAGGTAGTTTTACAGCCCTCTGCAACACCTGAATTAAGGATGCTTTTGAGTGCCTTTTATGCTACTTCCTTCTTTCTACTCAGCATAAGGAGAGGTGGATATTGGCTAAATGACTCCCTTCAGCTACCTTCAGGGTTCACAGAATCACAGAATTTCTAGGTTGGAAGAGAACTCAAGACCATCGAGTCCAACCTCTGACCTAACACTAACAGTCCCCACTAAACCATATCACTAAGCTCCACATCTAAACGTCTTTTAAAGACCTCCAGGGATGGTGACTCCACCACTTCCCTGGGCAGCCCGTTCCAATGTCTAACAACCCTTTTGGTAAAGAAGTTCTTCCTAACATCCAACCTAAAATTTCCCTGGCGTAACTTTAGCCCATTCCCCCTCGTCCTGTCACCAGGCACGTGGGAGAACAGACCAACCCCCACCTCGCTACAGCCTCCTTTAAGGTACCTGTAGAGTGCAATAAGGTCGCCCCTGAGACTCCTTTTCTCCAGGCTGAACAAGCCCAGCTCCCTCAGCCACTCCTCGTAGGACTTGTTCTCCAGACCCCTCACCAGCTTCGTTACCCTTCTCTGGACTCGCTCAAGCACCTTGATGTCCTTCTTGTAGCGAGGGGCCCAAAACTGAACACAGTACTCGAGATGCGGCCTCACCAGAGCCGAGTACAGGGGGACGATCACCTCCCTAGCCCTGCTGGCCACACTGCTTCTTATACAAGCCAGGATGCCGTTGGCCTTCTTGGCCACCTGAGCACACTGCTGGCTCATATTCAGCCAACTATCGACCAATACTCCCAGGTCCTTCTCCGCCTGGCAGCTTTCCAACCATTCCTCTCCCAGTCTGTAGCTCTGCTTGGGGTTGTTGTGCCCCAGGTGGAGGACCCGGCACTTGGCCTTGTTGAACTTCATGCAGTTGACCTCAGCCCATCGGTGCAGCCTATCCAGATCCTCCTGCAGAGCCTTCCTCCTCGAGCAGATCGACACACGCACCTAACTTGGTGTCATCTGCAAACTTACTGAGGGTGCACTCAATGCCCTCATCCAGATCATTGATGAAGATATTAAAGAGGACTGGCCCCAGCACCAAGCCCTGGGGAATGCCACTAGTGACCGGCCTCCAACTGGATTTGACTCCATTCATCACGACTCTTTGGGCCCGGCTATCCAGCCAGTTTCTGACCCAACGAAGCGTATGCCAGTCCAAGCCAAGAGCAGCCAGTTTCTTGAGGAGAATGCTGTGGGAAACGGTGTCAAAAGCCTTGCTGAAGTCAAGGTAGACCACATCCACAGCCTTTCCCTCATCCACCAAGTGCGTCACTTTGTCATAGAAGGAGATCAGGTTCGTCAAGCAGGACCTGCCTTTCATAAACCCATGCTGACTGGGCCTGATTGCCTTCTTGCCCTGCAAGTGCCGCGTGATGACTCTCAAGATAATCTGCTCCATGAGCTTCCCTGGCACTGAGGTCAAACTGACAGGCCTATAGTTCCCCGGGTCTGCCCTCCGGCCCTTCCTGTAGATGGGCATCACATTTGCTAGCCGCCAGTCAACTGGGACCTGCCCCGATAGCCAGGACTGCTGATAAATGATGGACAGTGGCTTGGCCAGCTCCTCTGCCAGTTCTCTCAGTACCCTTGGGTGGATCCCATCCGGCCCCATCGACTTGCGCACATCCAAGTGCTGTAGCAGGTCGCCAACCATTTCTTTGTGGATAGTGAGGGCCACATTCTGCTCCCCATCCCCTTCCGCCAGCTCAGGGTACTGGGTTATCCAGAGAACAACCGGTATTGCCGCTAAAGACTGAGGCAAAGAAGGCATTAAGCACCTCAGCCTTTTCTGCATCTTTTGTAACAAGGTTGCCCCCCACATCCAGTAAAGGATGGAGATTTTCCTTAGTCCTCCGTTTTGCATTGGTGTATTTGTAAAAAGATTTTTTGTTGTCTTTAACGGCAGTAGCCAGATTGAGCTCCAGATGAGCTTTGGCCTTTCTAATTTTGTCCCTGCACAGCCTCGTAACATCCTTATAGTCCTCCTCAGTCCTCCAAGTCCTCCAAGTCCTCCTCAGTCCTCCAAGACAGCTTCCGACCACATCTCCCACCAGTCCTTCTCTGTTTGTGAAGAGAAGGTCTAGTGCGGCACTACCCCTGGTAGGCTCACTAACCAGCTGCATCAGAAAGCTATCTTCCACACTCTCCAGAAACCTCCTAGACTGCTTGCTCTGGGCTGTGTTGTGCTTCCAGGATATGTCAGGGAAGTTGAAGTCCCCCACGAGAACAAGCGCCGACGATTTTGCAGCTTCTGTCAGCTGCCTGTAGAACTCCTCATCCATCTCCTCATCCTGGTTCGGCGGTCTATAACAGACCCCGACCAGGATGCTAGCCTTGCTGGCCTTCCCACCGATCTTAACCCAAAGGGACTCAACCTTGTCATTCCCAGCCTCGAGTTCCACAACATCGAAAGACTCTCTAATATAGAGAGCCACACCACCACCCCGTCTATGCTGCCTGCCCCTTCTGAAGAGCTTATAGCCAGTCATTGCAGCACTCCAGTCATGAGAGTGGTCCCACCACCTCTCCGTGATGGCAACCAAGTCATAGCCTGCATGATGGCTTCCAGCTCCTCCTGTTTGTTACCCATGCTGCGTGCATTAGTGTAAATGCACTTCAGCTGGGCCATTGCCTTATCCCCTGGCCTTGCCATTGTTTTCCCTGGCACAGCTCCAACAAGCCTTGTTTCAGCCCCATCCCCCATCATACCTAGTTTAAAGCCCTCTCAATGAGCCCCACCAGCTCCTGGGCCTGGATCCTTTTTCCCCTTAAAGACAGGGACCCGTCTGCAGCCATCAGGCCAGGTTCTGAGTAAAGTGCCCCATGGTCAACAAAAACAAGATTTCTGTGCTGGCACCAGCCCCTGAGCCACATGTTTATCAGGTGGGCTTTTCGTGTCCCGTCAGTACCTCTCCCTGCCACCATAGGGATAGACGAAAACACCACCTGTGAGCCAGGGTTTACTGGTTTAGTCAGAAATCCACTGAAATTAGAGCTCTTTCCTGTTCTTTTCAATAAGCACTAGGCCAGGCCTAGAAGAAAGAATATGAAATAAACACAAGTTATCAGTTCTCATTAAAATGTTTCAATTAGGTCTTATGATTCCTTTCCTCTGGGAGAAACGTACTACAACAGCTTTAATGAATATATTGGCAGAAGAAATAATAATTTATATGAGAGGACAAATTAATATTTAAATAATCAACTCTCCATTCTTTGGAGTCTTCTCTTCATAATTGAGCTCTATATGTGTAATATGCCATTGCTGAATGGATGACGTGGAATAATCACAAGTGACCTGCTGCAACAGCAAAGTAACACAGACAGATGAATCTTTACTGTCATGTCACAGTCTCCTATGGGGTCTAGAGTCCATTGTTCTGCACTGTAAAATATTGTTCGTGTTGATAATAATTTTACCTTGTCTAACTTAGAAGTTCACATTTGTAGGGTTTTTTGATTAATGAAATGGCTCTGACAGCCAGCAGCTTCTTTCCAATATTAGAGAGCAAGCAGGTGGGTGCCAATTTACCATTATTCAAACCAGTAATCTCCTGTGTCTCTGACTGCTATTATTCCTTTGCCTGTGACCCAACCACTTAATGAAGTGAAATTAATTTACAGTAATAGGAAATTCTCGGAACTACATGAAAGCACAAGCTTTAATATGGGAAGAACAAATGGCCTTTTCATGCAAGGCTGACCACAAGCATTGTAAAGAAATTTGAAAGGACTTTATACCTTTTCAAGTAGGTATGGTATTAGCTGAAACAATATAATGCAGTAAATATGAAAAATCATCAAATGCCTCTTTGAAGCAGAAAACACTAACACAATTTTCTCCTTTTATCACACAGCAGAATTTTCTCATTTGCATATAAATGTATGACACACATGTATTTTCTAAAGATAAAACCAAGATCTCGTCATCCTTCAGATCCCTTCTACCACTTCTATCACAATACCCACGACAAACTGCCATCAGAAAACCAGGAACAGGGAGGTTCTGACATTTATTTTGCCTATTCGTCCTTTGTAAATGAATGCATCAGCACGCATTAGAATTGAAATGAATATTGTTATCTTAAATGGCAAAATATAGCTCACATTTTTTTCTCCAAATATATTATCTAAAAATTCTGCAAAAGGTTGAAATTTTAACTCAAATACACCATATTCTAATATTTGTTTTCACGTAGAGAAAATATCACTTCCCAAATTTTGCTTTAGCATCCCTTCCCCACCTCTGCCCTCCAATGCAAACAGCGAGGAAGGAGAGGGAGAGGAAGGCAAGAGTCACAATAGACATGGAATGATCTTTTTCAAAATTATTTGCTTTATTTGAAGCATTAAACAAGTATAATTCTTTCTTTCTAACTAGCACTAACTTTATTGTCCCTCATACACTCTGTATTTTCACCCTCATTTTTCAAACCTTCTTAGATCTCTTTGGGGAGGGAATGGTTATCAACATTGGACATAACACAGTGATAATTCAGTGAGTCTGGGTGCTATATAAAGACAAAAGCTATCTCACAGGCATCCATGTATTCACATACTCTCGTTGCACATATATGGTGGTGATATTCAAGCAACAAATTGAGAATATTCTTTGACATTTCTCATCACCATCTCCCCAAAACAACATTAAAATAATCTGAAGATTTCTGGTGCATTGGCACAAGCTGTAGCTGTTCCTCTTCCTGTATTGCTTTCCCCTCCTCCCAGACACTGGTTGGGAGAAAAAGATAAATCATTTCACCTTCAGAAAACCTCAGCTGGCAACAGAAACATGGGGCAACACTTCTACTTCAAGTAGATCCTTTCCTGTCTCACCCAGAGTTTCAGGTTACCTCCAGCTAAGCTCAACCCATCACTACAAAAGTCTTGCCTTTGCAAATACTGATTAGTTAGAAGCTAATTTGTTTTCCTTAGTTAGCAAAAACCTGGGCCTACAGCTACACTGGATATTTTTTCCCTAAAAGATTGTTAAAAGATCATTGAATTATCTCATCCAAACCAGGTTTGCTTCCTAGCAGCCCTACAGATCCTTATGCAAGGTCTGGGCTACCACCCAAGGCATTAGCAAGCTGTAACAGCTTTTGGTTTCCTCAGTACTTGCACACCTTTGCTAAGGAATGTATACAATCTGAATCAATAGAACAATCTTTTGGCTTTATCACATAAGAAGTCTATTCAATACACATTCAAATTACATAGTACGACTCGACTCATTTGGCAGCAAGGCAATCATGTCCTCCTTTGGAAACAATGCAAACTCAACCCTCTTTCGGGTCCTTAAGCAAATGGACTGATTGGCAAAGAGGGAGATACAGGAATAAAAGTCTTCAGAAGATACCAAATGATGCCTAGAGAAGGATAATTCACAGAACTCTCTCTCCCCCTGTACTCGCTTGCTCAAATAAATTGAAAATCTCCTCAGTCTACTTGATACTACAAATTAATTCTTTCAAAAACTTTACAGGACCACTGCTTGGTTTCTTTTCTGGCAGTACTTGCAAATCTTTTAGTAACTCAAGTACCGTATAGACATACTACCTCAGAAAAGCTAAACAATATGCCTTGGTTTGGCACCTTGTTCTAAGCACTTGGTTTGGCACTTTGTTCTAAGTAATTTTTCCTCAGGAATCCTACTCTACTAGGTAAAAATGAAGAATCTTGATCTACATCAGCTCAGAAAATACATATTTTTTTCTGAAAAATACCAATATTATGAATAAATAACAAAAGCCAACAGAATCCTAAAGGACTTAACTGACAGGTAGTTTAAACCAGTAAATTTAATTACTAACAAATCTCAAAAAGCCCAGGAAAATATGAAGTATTAATCATTATAGAATATAATGAAAATAAAGGGGTGATGTATAGAATGACATACCTTGGATCCATATGCTCATCTGAGGTAATAAAATAAAACTATTAATCCGTGACTGGTCAACCACAAATTAAGGATACAATGAATGCTAGCTTTGATTCATTTGCAGAATATAGGATTAGTTTTGGTTTGTATTTCTTTAACAAGGTTACTGTTACAAGATTTAGCAAGATAAATTACTGACACAAATTCTTCAAGTAGTTCTACTTAATAATTCCACTTAGAACTATACAATGTTTGATTTTTTAATAGAGATTTTATATGTACTTGGGAGAAAAAAACAGTGAATAGATTCGTGAAAGGTTAACTCCCCTTGCCTTACCCTTATGCTAAACATGGTAAGAAATGTGAAATGAGTTAAATGGCACATGATAACCAAAAAGGCTAGATTATCTAGTGGTACCTTTTAGTAATATGTGTTGTGAAATTATAAAGTATTGAGGCAAGCTCAGAGGTAAGTCAAGGATACTTTATCCCATACAACCCTTAGTACTGGCCTGCCCAACATAAAGGTCTTACTGGATTCACACCAGCTGCAACAATCTCTTAAAGCAGCAAAGCAGCATTTGCTAAGATACTTCTCATCATTTTGCACATTCAAAAAAAAAAATTTTTTTTTTTTTTTGCTCACCAGAGCAATGCATGTCTGTGACACCCTGTAAGGCATGTGAAGGCTACAGTTTACGAGGATGAAACATAAATCTGCACATTCAGAAATATTCTTAGAAATACCATTTCCAAACTGAAGCTCCTTTTCAAAGCATGTTAAAGAAAATAAATAAATAAAAAATAATAATAATAATAAAAAAACAGTAGCTTGAGGTATTTTTACTGGGTACATGTGTATTTAAGCAAAATGTACGCTGAAATTAATACATACAGTTTTAAACTCCTTGACCTTTCCAGATTTAATTTTTAACCTTAAGCAGGTGATTCAATATCCAAATATTTGATTGCCCAAAATAAAAGACATTATTAATGCTTCGTTAGATCATAAAGCTGCTGTGTGGGTAAAATTTATTAATGTTTCCAAGGCTCAGAAAAGTACAGAAGATACAAGTACATTTTTAGGGGTACAAAATTCTCATATAAAATCTAAAGCTATAAACCTTTAAAAAGACCTAACACACACACACACACACAAAAGGATTAAAAAAAAAAAAAAAAAAAAAAAGCTTTGTCTTTGGCAACTCAACCAGTCTGGAAATTTTTATGTATAAAAGTTAAGAGTGTATGACTCATGTTATGATTTGCCCAATAAATTCTCCATGAAATTGTACCTTGGTATAACATGGGAACTATCCATCACTAACAGAGACTGATCACCTGGTAGCATCTGAAGGTTGTTCAGAAGGGTCATGATACACAGAAAACTGGAAAGCCATAGCAGAAAAAGGTCATTTCTGAGCAGCACTCTTGCTACAAGAAAAAGCAAGACCAGACAGAAGAAAGGAGGAACCTGAACCATGAAAACAGCTGCATGAAGCTCAACTGCTTGTGGACAGAAATCATCTGCAGGGAGTTCTGCAGATGATTTCTAATGGGTAAAGGATAACACATATAGAATTCCTGAATAGCAGTGAGTCTGGACCTTGATAAAATTCAGAGGCTATGACTTAGTTATACCGGGAAGCTGATGTTAACTACAGATCCTGCACGGTGAAAGTTGAGTGTCAGGGTATGAACAAGAGGCAGGTATAGATGAGGTCAGCCTCTGAAGCTTACATGTGTGGGGATGAAAATGTTGTGTTTAAATGTTGCCTAAACCAAACAAAAACATCTAGAGGCAAATTAAGAATGAAAATAATCAAACTTAATATCTGGATTGGTGCAAAATAACTCCTACTAACAAACAAATATATACCTCAGGATTTGTTTCAGGTTGAAAATGAGAAATGAAACTTCTCTGACTTATTTTCATGGAGGATACATCTCCAGGACCTCAGAATAACCAGCTCCAGAAAGACAGCTCCACCTCTTCCCATAGGCCTGGATTGACCAGCTCTGACTTGAACGAGACAGCTGCTCTCGCTTTCACAGATCACAATATCCATCCAGGACCTGAAGTACATGCCTAATGGCTTTGTCAAAACCAGTATGTTTCTCACAATACCTCACTTTTAACAAAGCAACCAACTCAACCCATCATCTTTCCAACAGCTAGTAACAACAGGTGAAAGCAACTGCTAAGGACTAGAAGTATTGTTTCTTTGTCCCCTTCTTCCTGCTTCCACACATCTCCTCAGCATTTACCCAACTGCTATACTTCATTCTGAAAGGACACATTATGGAGCAGACTATCAGAATGAACACTTGTGAGCTTCCTCAGCTATGAAGGTTGTTTTCAGAAATGGGTTTGCAGTCTTTTTTCAGTGGTATTTGGGATTCTGGATGTTCCATTAACAGCCATTCATTTAAAGCTATATGTGTGCAAAGAGATTTTCAGAAGGATGAAAGCTGAAAAATGTAATAAAGGATCTCTCGAAAATCCAGCATATTCAAAATGTACATACTCCAACACTGTGCTAAAATATTCACATGAAAAGGTTGCTCATAAGGATTACCAAAAAAGAAAGTGTTCACAGAAAACTTAAGAACACTTGAACAATCTTCTAGAGATGAACTGATATATATTGAACTAGAATCTGAACAAGTTGTTCTCTGACAATCAGAATGCACAAATACCCTTAGAATTTATTCATGGCAGGAAATGAAAACAGATCTTTTGTATTCCCCTGCAAACTTGGCAGCATGTTCCCATAGCCAGTTCACACTTGACTGACTCCAGAGCTGATCCAAAGCTCAGATTCCTTCCAACACTTGGTAATGTGCTTTAAAGAAAAATTAATATCCCACAATTAAGCTTGTACACAGACGTAATGTCTGAGATCTAAAAGAGTCAGGATAGACTGAATTTTTTGATATGTTATATAATGGCAGTTCATTAGGATCACTTACATCTTAATTTTGGAAAAAAAAATCTGCAAACCACCTGGGTTGCATTAAAAGCATGAAGAGAACATACAGAATCCTAGATTCAGGATGTCTCAGCATTCCAGCATCAAACAAAAAAGTAAGTAGGGCTGACAATCCCTAAAACTTACGCTTGGATGCATCATCATGAAGTTGAGAAAAATTGTGTGACTCTTCAAAAAAAGAACTCAAACTCAGTGTGGTGGTCTGTGGCTGAGCACCTTTTGAATAAGGCCTATGAGTATTTATACTTTATGAGAGTTTTAATATTTGCCACCCTTCTGATTGCTACTCTGAAACAGATGCATTATTGCAAGACCAGGGAAAACTTAGATTGCTCAGATGTATAAATGAATATGGGTATTATCTGTTCATTTGTGCATATATATATCAGTGTATTTGTGCACATACATATACTCTTGTGTTTTAAAAGCTTTGGTGGGGAGCAACACAGAACTAATTACAGTGAATATTTTGCCTTCAAGAGAGAAGCTACGCCCCAAATTAGGTTCTAGTATTAAGTAATATTTTTTTTATTATTATTCTCTGAATTCTTTAGTTCTTTATTTGAATATCTCTAATTTTGGCTTTTACTCCATTTTACCATTGTAACAAATTTGCAAGTAAATGCAAACACTCTGGGGTAATATTTGGAAGTCTCTATTAATGGCAGGCATGAACAGCAACACTGATGTCTCTGTATAAGTGTTCTATATAAAGTGCTCTGTTCAACATTTTAGACCTCTATTACTTTAAGTTAATTGGTGTGGCAGGAGAAGAACTTCCTCATTGTTCGCTTTAAGTAGGGAAAGATAAAAATCAAAACTCAAACTGAAAAGCTGTTCCTTTGGCATAGACTTGTTCCAGGCCATATAGAAAGATAAAAAAGGTGCTAGCTACAGAGGGATATAACAGCATCTCACTCACATTATCAGTCAAAAGGGGAAAAAAATTACCTTGATTTTGATGTGTGAAAATGAAAATGATCAGTATTGCCCCCATAAACAATAAAAGCTGTTTGTTTTTGTTGTTGTTACTAGAGCAGAAAGTGTTTCTCTAGTATAACATTTATAATTTTACACAGAAATCTTCCTCTGTGTGAGCTCTTGCTCTTCTTCAAATCTACAACTTATTTGTGTTTATCATTAACAAAAGGAATTATCCAGCCAGATTTTTGCGCAGAAAATCCTTCCAAGAAATTAATGCATCTCACAGAATAGAAATTTTGTTTGAATTAAAAATGAACAAACAAACAACAACAACAACAACAACAAACAAACAAACAAAAAGAACAGATAAATTACATGGATATACATTATGCCTTTAATATTTTAACAAAATGTAACTTCATTTCACTCATGAAAATAGGCTTAGGGAAACAGCATGATAAAATTCGTGTGATATATGGGCCTTCTCACATCTGACACTAGATCAAAATCAGTGTAGGTTCATACTGACCATTTATTACACATCCAGTATGATGGAATTTTCATTGTCTGAAATTATACAAAGGCAGATCCTGAGGATAAATGTCCACGGTTTAACATATTTGTAAGTCATATACAAGGAAAAGCTGAATAGAGTCTGGGTATGAAGGCTCACTGCAAGACTAGATAGGAACTGTGGGTTATATTTTACAGGAAAAAAAAATGAAATCCAGTCTATAATAATCTTCGTACAGCATTTTCAGTGAACCTCCAGCACTGTATCTCAGTGCTGTGGTACTTGGGACCATTTCAGCTCACAAATACAGCTGGACCTAACTCACTGATTTCAACGGGCACAATGTATGTTTTAGGGGATTTACGCAATACCTCTCCCAGTTACTCCTCTCTGTCCAGTCAATGCCAAAGTAGCAAAAGGCAATGCCAAAACAGCATATGAATATCCTTCTAGGTCCACTGCCATACGGTAGCCAAAGGTCCTCTCTTATTAACAGCATCCTACCAGGATAACCACACTGTTGGTGGTTGTGGAGCATTTTTGAAAACTCAATTCTTCAAGACAGGACAAAAGTTTATGCTGTTGGGTGACACAGCTTCCAAACTCTTGTGCTGTCTCTGTATGAAGCAAGACTGCCAGTTTTCTGCTGGACATAGAGAGTTTTGTGGGCATCCTGGAAGGGCTCTGCGTTTCTATGGTCTTATGGAAATTCTAACAGTAACAATAGAGCCAGGCAAAAATGCAAAGAGGAAAGAGATGGAGTATGTTTCCAAGTTCAAACACAGCCAATGTGGGACACATGAAGAGTAGTAACATTTTCTAATGGAGGGTATTGTTTTTTTTTGTTTCGTTTTGTTTTGTTCTGTCTTTAAATTTTCTTTGTTTTCACCACATCCTTCCTAAGGCCATACAAATAATTACTTCAAAATGCCAATTTCTGAACCATACATGTGCTTTAAGAAAGAAATAATATTCAGTTGGAATGGTGCTTTTTGGTCTTAACTGCCCAGTTCTTTATTGAGCAGAAAAGAATGTCCTTTCACTTAAACAGCAAAGGGGGAACTTTTCAAAAGACTATTCAGGAAAATATTACTAATGACTCATCATATTAAACCTCTTGTAAAACTGAGGAGATTTTTGTGAAGTGCAATTAGCTTTTTGATGCATTTCATGCAATCCTAAGATACTACAATTCCAACACTTTGCTTTTTATAAGTAATTTTCATGAAATGGTCATTACTGTCAACCTGAACATCCCGTGTCATCAGGTGACTAAGGCACAGTCCCTTACAGATATCTCTACTGCACACAACACCACTTAATGATTTTTTGTTTAGGTAATAAAGCTAAATGTGGTAATGAGCAACGTTTTATTCGCAACAACATTTTTTTTTCCACCATTAGAAACAAAGTTTTTCTTTCTTGTGCACTAAGATTTATCTCAGCTAACTTTAGGTGTATAAAATTACACGTCTAATCCAAGCAGCTCACTAGAATACCAAATCAATAGAAATAGATATACAGCTCCAGAGAAATATATCCTATTCGAGATAGGTCTAGTGAATCACACTTTGAAGGTATCTTTCGATTACAGAAGAAACCTAGATGATGAGCTTAGAGAAGTCCACCCTGATTGTTCATTGTTTGTCCAGGCCTTGATTACTGTAGCTCTGAGAAGCTCCAACCAAGAGCGGCAGATCGGCGTGCCATGATGCTGTGACTAGCCCAACAATGAAGGGATGGAGTTGTGCCGGGAGTTCAGAGCCTCAGCCATGTCCGTCAGCACTGGCAATGAAACATTAGGTTAGCCACAGCAACAAAGCAGTAGTGATGCCAAAGCCTGCTTTGTCTATGCCAAATCCACCTTTCACAGTGTGTAGTCACAGAGGGGCGACAGAAGGGCATGGAGGGAATGTGCTGCTCTCAGAAACAGCAGCTGACATCCTTCCCGTTTTGCTTTTCTGATGGCAGTAGAAGCAATAAGCATAGTTCTCCAAAACTCATTACATTTTGGCCCTTTTCCCTTTTTCCACTTTCAATTTCGGGACCACCTGGCTCTGCGTCCCAGCCCCTAGGTCACAGTATAAAACAAGGGAGCAGCATTAACAGAAGGCAAGAAGCCCAACACCAGGGACTTTCTAGAAGGGCTTGCAACGTAGAGGCCAAATAGTCTCTTAAAAAATAGCAACAGAATATTAAGACCATTTAGAAGATATATTTGTGTACTTCCATAACACACAGTAGAAAAATCTGTGACTCATCTTCAAATATTGAGTATTAGTTATTGTTGAAGTGAAGATACAATTAAAAAATAATAATAATAATAAAGTGTCCGTTTTGTGATTTCACAAAGTGGACAGCTTTTCATTACACAGTGTTTTCCTGGGTATGAATCACACTATCAAGAAACAACTGCAGTATGAGTCATACAATGGAGATCTCAGTGTAACTCATTTTTTGTGACTGTCTGCACTATAAAACATATCATAAGAAATACAGTCCCGCCTGCCTGAACCATGCAGAAGTGCCAGCCATGCCCTTGACCCAGCAAAGCTCTTTAGCACATGATTAATTTTGAGTTTGTTGTCTCTCACTCCTGTTTCTGAAAACATCTCTCTTCTCTCCATTTTCAGCTAAACACAAGCTTGAGTATTTTCCCAAAAAAGAACCCACAGTTTGAATGAAATTCCTGATTTTACATAATTATGTGTTAATATAGCACAAAATAATTTATATAATTAATTTTTATATAATAAAATATTTATAATTATATATATATAATCTGAAAAGATGAATTATAAATCTTTTAAACCATAAATGCTTATTAAATACTGACTTAAATGTAATAGTGCCATATTGTATAATTCAAAGGCTCTATACTTACTGACATAAAATACATCCACTTATGAATATAAAATTAAACAGCTATAAAAAGGAAACAGCCTAGGGGAAAATAAATAATATTGTTGTAGTTAAAACAAAACATATTAATCAAAACTAGGGAATAAGGAATCTTAGAGTTATTAAAAAAGAAGTTCCAACATTAAAATGACACTAAATGCAACAAAGCAAACAGTAGTTGGAAGGGTACTGTTAAAGTTCATTACTTCTTGTCCCTCAGGATCAACATATCCTTGCCTTTCACATTACATTGTTTCCTCAGTTTCCCTCATTTCCTCAACCATCTCTGCAAATTCAGAAGGGTCTCAAAATAGATGCTTCCGAAGTTTTATTTGGATGAGGTGTTATTTATTTTTCACTCTGACAACAAATAAAAATGAATCATATTTGTAGGTAAGGTTGGTATTAACATTAAAATTCGACCTGGTAATACAGTGTAAGTCCCAAAACAAAATATCATCTTGCAAAACTGGATTAAAGCTGCTATATGACACTATAATTTCTCTCCACGAAGAAGCTCCTTACAATATCTTTTTCTGCCAGCAAGATTGTAGATAGTTGGGGATTTCATAACCTATATGCTACTGACTAAAAGGAAACTTCTGATATAAAAGAGAACAACTTTGACTGTGACCCATGACATATCTGTAATACAATGCTTTGAGGGCCCCCCGCGCCCCCCATATGATATGCTCATAAAATAGAAAATATACCAGCTAGTATACCGTTTAAATATATTGACACCTGCTGCAGGACACCTCATTTAGGAAATTTTAATAAGTAATAAATCTCTGAATTTCTTTTTCCTTTTCCCACAATTCTCTCATATTTTGAGAATAATTCTAGAAGGCAAAGGCTACCTGATTTACTCCTAGTATAATAGTGGTGGAACTCTTGCTTCACACAAGTTAAAAAACACCTTACCTTTCAGAAACAGTAATGCTGAAGATGACAGAAGATGGTTGTGTTATGTATTATAACAAATATAAAATGCTTTCTTTATAAATGCGTTTTAAAATGCTTAGTCATTTCTGCAATGCCATACAGTAATCTTTTTGTGACTGAGAAAGTCGGTTCTTTATACATGAACATATATATCTTTTACATCTACTGGCAAGACAAATTATGTATCACTATAATTTCCTGTGTTTAAATGCTTTTGATTAGAGTTCAATGAATAATAGCTTTTTTTTGGTTTGGTAGACAAGTTGAAAAAATGCATAAAACCTTGTTTCAATTGGATTTAAACAGACTTTTTTTTTTTTTTCAGAAAATTATTTCTTACAAAAATGAAAATACAATTTGGTGTCAACTGAAAAAAAAAAAAAAAAGTCATTCAAACCAAACTTTGTGTCCTAAAATATATCTTCATTTAACAAGATGCTGGTTTGAAATGAGATAGAAGTCAAAATACTGCATTTAGAAAATGTCAGAACATTTCATTTTTTTTTCTGAAACAGTGTTTTATTCTGAAATGACCAATAATGCCTGTGTTATATGCAGGGGAGTAGACTGGGAAATGGCTGGAGTTAGTGCTTCAGTACAGTTTTGTCTTTGGCTTAGCCACAGCTAACGTATAAATTAAAATCACCATAAGGGTTCGCCAAGCAGCTTACAACAGGGCTTTGGAAAGTGAGATAAATCCCTTCTGTTCTTTTCCCATCTCTGTTTGGGCTGAGCATAGTGCCAGAGCATAATATTGGAGTACAAATTATGTTAGGAAAGAGTGGAGGCATCATTATAAATTTTGTATTTCTTCATTATAGTAGACTGCAGTAACTTCTTGTAACTCCTAAGTGATTTTTGGTTCAAATTTGATCACTAAACAAGGGATTTCTGGCACCTTTTAGCACCCAGCAAAACTACAAGTTATGCCCACAGCTGAGGACCTCCTATAGCAGTGTCATTTTTCAGGGCACTGATCAAAATACCACTAAGTAGTAACTTTTCCGAGGGTAGAGCTTATTAGCATGCAGTTTTGCTTCTGAAGTTGCTTTTGATTGATGCCAATGTTACTGGGCTCAGCACCTTTATTCAGTAGTTGTATGCATTGTGCATTTCTTCTCCAGTGGGATTGGTCACATCTGGAACTACTCCACCAAAGCAAATGGAGTTTCACCATGGCAAGGTCAGGGGTCTTTCTGAGTCAGATGGGACACCACAGCAAGTGTGGAAATATCAAGGCAAATAACAAAAAAAAAGCATTTGAAAAACGCCATGTATTAAGTTTCACATGCAGCATTCAGCTCTTGAAACTTTGGAGAAAAGGATCATTAATAGAAATTTTCTATCATTAAGTTTTTGGACTGCATACCTGTATAAATTCTCATTCGAGAGGCTGAAAACTAAAAATGTGATAACAGGACGCATAAAAATTAGATGTCAAGACCCAGACAGGCCACAGTAGGATAAAAAGGGTCAAGAAATCTTAAAGTGGGTCAGGATTTCACCACTGTATCCTCCCCTTCCCAATATTCCAGTTGTACATTTTGGTGCAAATTACTATTAATTTTCTTGTTTAGCTATTTGCTAAAAGTAGCCAAAATGTAGCTATTTTTAATGGCCAGCTTTTCATTTTCTCCTCATTGTTTATTTAGCATCTCTTGCCAGTTTTGACTTTGCAGTGCTGATACCTCATTAGACTACGAACTTCAAGGAGAAAAAGCAAATTGCAAGATAAAAACATACAGCTATTTGACCCATATATTATTACAGTTTTCAGTCATAAATATCATCAATGATCTGGAAGAGAAGAAAACAAGTTCCACTACTGTTGGTTCTGCACTAGAAGTGATTGCTTCTTTTGGAGAAAAACTTATCAGAACTTCCTCTTTATTACTGCCATAGATCTTCTCTCCTATACAACTCGTTAATGAAGGCATAATATAATGAACACTTCTAAAACGTCGCATAAGGTCTTCTCACCTGCTAGGTTTCATTTGAGAACCCTAGACTAACTGTTAATAAGCAATAGCAAGTAAATATTTGCTCTTGTGCACGCTTGCCTTATGTTCCACTTGCACTCATGCAAAGCCTTTAATAACTGCCAGGGATCAAATGTCACTATTCAATCCCCAACTTATTTAAAACTGGCGGTCTTAGATATCTTCACTATCTTCCTTCAAACAAAGCTTTAAAATGCTGTGAATCTTTTCCCTTCCCAAGAGTTACTATAACTCAACATTCGGCCTCAAAGGTGTAAGAAAAGAAACCAACCCTTTTAAATGTAGACCCTCTAAAGAGAGCATTTTGTCTAGGAACAAACAAACAAACAAACTGTTCATCTGTGACAGAGAGAATAATTTTATGGTATCATTGAACATACACAAATTCAAAATTAATATTTAGCACTTTTATTACACCTGAAATCCGAGACTCAGAAGATTTACAAAATTTAATAAGTAAAGCTGAAGCCATGACTTTTTAACTTATATTAAAAATATGATTTACTTTAATACTTTTTCCTCCTGGTAATGTATTCCTAGCATTATTTCTGTAGTAGATGAAACCCTAATATTTCTGCAATGTCAGAAGCTTTCTTTTGCTGCCCAGCACACGCAGAGTTACAATTCATGTCTATGTAAAAACAATGACTAGTAGTATTTAAGAGCTTCTGAATACATTTGGATTTCTTTGCTAAAGATATGATAGCCAAGGCAGTAGCTGTCAAAAGTAAAAGAAAGCAAGAAGAATAAATGAGGATATAATAAAAGAGCAAGTCGATGATTCTTTCCACTCATTTGTGTCTTGGGATGCTCTCTTATAAACATTAGGTATATTAAAAAAAGGAAAACTTGTTCTAAACAGGCCATGCAGGACACCAGCAGAAAGAAGAGATATTCTCTTTAACTTAAAGCTAAGTTCTACTCTGCTGGAAGTTTAAAAATTACTGCTTTTGCTGCTGGACACTCTACCAGTTGCCAAGATCCTTGCCAATTCTTACAAGCAAAGATGCCCGCTGATATATAACTGCTAGCAAAATTTTACTGCCCGTATTTTCAATGAGGAGTTCAAAAAGTTATATATATCTAAAATTATCCTTCACATAGCTGAGTGATATATATCTTAATACTTTACTACTTTACTGCAGCAAATATAAAATTAAGCATTCATTGAGTAATTTTTAAGAGGCTGTGTTAGTTGGACTTTGTCACTGTGCATCGCACACAAATCAAACTGCAGTCTTGAATTTGTGGGCTTTAGTTCTGCTTAAACACCAGATCAGAAAATGAAAAACAATTCTTTACTATAAAAAATAATCGTGTAGTTACTTTTTATATATGCACCCAGTATGTTTACAAAATACATGTTCCAGGCATTACTTTTAAATCACTAGGAACTAGGTATTTTCCAAATGCATACGGCCAAAGAACTGAATAATTACATACTTTTGAGAGGCTAATGGAAGATGCAAAAGGTAAAAAAAGTTCTAGACATTGGAGACAAAACTTTTGTTGGGACTACATTGTATTTCTACACTCTGATCACCTTAATTGCCTCCCTTGATACTATGAGACTTGTTTAAGTTACTTTCCTATCTGACATGGAAATTGAATTTAAACTTACTTTTCCCATTCCTCAGTTTTGTATATTTATCATTTTTCTTAAAAGTTAACAACTAGTTTTAAGAGGGATTATTTAGAAAATGTTAAAACAAGTAGTTTGATTATTTTTCCAGCAAGACATTATTCAAGAAGAACGACCTAAGAGTTTCAGCTTTAATTTAATGACAGCTTGATGAAAAAATTCACATCAGAATGTTGTCCTCCATCTCTAGCATTGCACTCAGTGCTGCTAATTACCACTAGGTTGCTCTTGAAATTGTTTCATGCTTGACATCTTTGAGATTCAAAGCCTTGAGATGTTTTGCTGAGAACCTCTACATAAGTGCCAAGTTCATTATTTTGCACACAGTATGGGATGAATTACTTGTCTTAGCAGGTATGAGCAAATACTGGCACATGAAGGCAGATCAGCAAAGGCACACATCAAGAAATTTTTTTCCTAAGCAGAAGATTCATGCAGATTTGTAAGGCTCTATTTGTGATAAGAACAAATAGACACTCAAATTGTCTAGTTTCCTTCAAACCCTATTATAAGTACTTCATGCGAGTTCTGAACAGCTGTAGCCTACTCCTCATGAAGGACGCTGACCAACGCCCTCTTGAAAGGACAAGTCTGAATTCCACAATTTCCTTCATATTACTTTTCCAGGAGATCACTTTCAACTCCAGATGAATATCTGGGTCACAGCCCAAATTAGACAATTCTTCAAGTTATAAAGGCAACCACCTTAAGAGGGGCAAGAGTTATTGTGTAGTGCTTCTGCTCTCATCCAGATGGATGTAACTCAATTTAACTATGCAGTGAGGGTGTGACTTATGGTGGTGACAGATACGATAACTACTGCGTCCCACGTGAACCATCAAATAACAAAAATAAAAAACATATATTCTTTTTTCAATCTGGAGGGATTACAGCACTGCAGCATGATTATCGATGAAGTTGCTGATAAAGAAGCATCTCCTCTTCTGTCAGAAGAGGTTCCTTTTTCTGTTCTGTTTGCTGTGAGAAACATCATGTCACCAAATGAAAAATATGAAAGGTTATCTCCTAAGCTTACCAAAATGACAGATCCATCTCACAGTTAGGCAGTTCTGATTTATCTGATCAGGGAAAAAAAAAAAAAAAAAAAAAGGAAAGGAAAGGAAAGGAAAGGAAAGGAAAGGAAAGGAAAGGAAAGAAGAAAAAAGCAAGCTTTTTGAAATGGCATTATTTTATCTGCGCATCACCTATATACATCTATGAAGTTTGGGATGTTTCTAGTTACACACACCTCTCTGAACTGCAAAGAGAATGAGGTTAAAAAAAAACATGTCTGAGAAAGATGTTTCTTTTACAGTTGACTCTAAAGAACTGCATTTGAAATGGAGATGCTGGGAAAGCAACGCTGTCAGGAACAGCATGATGCAACAAACTTGTGCAAATTTAATCTCTAGAGGCTAAAAACAACCACCACCTACTAATTCCCTTCTCTCTGCCTCTCCTCCCTCCTCATACACACACTAATTTGAGATTCTTTTATGATAAAACAACTCAGAGTAATTCCAAGATAGTGAAACATGAGTCCAGACTGAACATCATCACGTTAAACACAAAAAACAAGCATAAGCATAACAAATTAGAAAATACATGGTGGAAAAAAAATGCCACTGCAGGAATCTAGCAGTTGTAATACTAAACTGAAGAAGAACCTAGATTCCTGCTCGAACAGGAACCATTCTTCAACATTATGTGCTAATACTGCAGCTACAGATGCAAGATTATTAAAAAGCTGCCTGGCTGACGGCCTGACTAACACAGCACCCAAAACACAAGCAAATGTATCAGCCGCACCACAAACCATATATCTTCACATCTACCACTCTAAAAATGCCCTAGTACAGTTGAATCACATTCAGCAAAGAACATGTCTACAAACAGGCTGAAAATATGCCCCTGGTAAATGGAAATACATTGGCCTTATATTGTGCAGAGGTTGTAGATTGCCTTTTAAAAAAATAAAAAATATTAAAGTGAAATAGGACAGTCAGTCACTCAAATTCTGCAGTGTCTAGCCTAGTGAAGAGCCCTATCTTGCAAGTGATTCTAAGCACTTTTGCAAAGTAAATGTTAAATAACATTTACTTTACTTTGGAGACTTATGACTCATACTCCACCTCCAACAATCCTTGGTTTCTGTTACAATTAGAAAATACTATTTGTTTTCATGGTAGCGCCTAGAGACCCTATTCTCTGGCACAAGGCACCACAGGAGTACGTAGATGACCTTTTTAGTGTAAGCTCACTGGAAGTGCTCTAAATATAGAAATAGCAATTTTTCTCTCTACCAGTTCTCAGATGGAACATAAGTAGCACGATAAGAGTCTATGCATGTATTAATAATTTTATAAATGCACTCAGTTCTCAAAATGCTGAGCACTTCAGTGCAAGAACAACGCCATAACATATGGCAGTCCCTGTGAAAGTCCCATTTATAATGACCACAAGCTTCTTTGGGCTGGGAAGAGCTGCTGGTCCAGGAATGAAAAGGCAGCCCAAAGCCATAAACTGCCGATGTGCTCTATGCAATTCATTTCATCCAAGTCATTTAGTGTCTCTCTTGCCTATTTCCTCATTGGCAAGGCTGGAATCTCTGTCAGGCAGTGAAGTTAAGAACATAAAAAGTTGTCAGGAGCTTAGACCCTGTGGCAGTGGGGTGCACAGAATTGCTTTAATGGACTGGTACTTTCAGTAGAGAATATAGAATTCTTCGGCAGTAATACGCAAGATGTTATTTAATACTAAGCCATTTCCAGTGTGCAGAATCTCCTATTTTAAAGGTGTAAAAAGTATTTCCCCCTGGTGTCTAAGTAACCATGATTTTTGCAAAATACCACCCCAGGACTACTACTCAGCCACTCAGAGCAATGTGAAGTCAGTCCTCAGCAAGGCAGCTCACAGCCTTCAACAAAGCAATGCAGTGGATGCTAGCAGGTCAGAGCAATGAGATAACCATAGCAACAGGTGATCTTAATTGGAACACTGTAATTAACTGTAATAGCCAATCTTACTTGTTAGGTAGCCAACATATCAAAGAGTAAAATATTTGGCTTATGTATACTGCATTACAACAGTCTGGACATCCTTAAAAACACTTTTAGACACTTAAAATTAAGCTTCACTAAGTAGAAATGAGGAAGGGAAAAACAAAGTAAAATACCAGGAGTAGTAAGTATAAATAAAACTAGGCAACAATGCACTGCCTCAATAAAATGTTTGTTATACGCAGCTTTTTGGAAATCAACGATTCAAACTGCAACTTTTTATTTCAGTGAAAAAACAACACATCCCTTATCAATATTTAAGTCACTTATAAGACTCTCTGCAGTATACCCAAGGACTAATCAACTGCTGAAGTTATATAAATGTCATTTTTCTCTCAAGCCCTGACAACTATGAATTTCCTAAAAAAAATATGTAATGGCATTCCAGGGCTCTATATGAAAAATTCTTATCCGCTGTTTTCATAGCTGTTATGTGGAAACTTGGTTTCAAGTTAACCAAGAGGGTATCTATCAACAAATCAAAACTGGTAGTATTATGTTAGCATGAGAATTTTAATAAAATCATTTTGTCAGAAATATCATACTGAACAAATAAAGGTTAATGGCTTCTTTGCCATTAACGGCCATTTGCCGAGGCAATCGGCTCCGGGGCAGACGCGTTCTGCAGCGAAGCGGGGGATCGGGCCAGGCAGGGCTAATTTTTCCGGCATCGAGCCTACTCGAGGGAGCCGCCAGGACCCGGCAGCCCTCGTGAGGGAGGCTCACGAGGCGTAGGCGGAGCCAGCAGCGCCCCCTCCACAGCCGCTCAAAAGCTGCCCCTAGGGAGCGCGAGTGACCAGGAGTGCGGCAGTTAGCGCAGGCAGGGTGGAGCGCTCTCCCCCGCCCATACGTAACACCTCCTAACACCCCCTCAACGACAGCCGTTAGCGAGGCAATAATGGTCTCCACCAGGCACGGTGCGCTCTCCAGGAAGTCGGTACGCACCCCGTTAAAAAGTGCAGCGGTTCAGGTCACCGGATGCAGAGAGTGTCTGAGCCTGTTGCTGCCATCGGTGGGAGGCAGAGAAACTGCGTGCGTGAGGTGTGAGCAGGTGGATGACCTGGTCCGTGTGGTGGCGGAGCTCAAGGAGGAGGTGGAGAGGTTGAGGGATATCAGGGAGTGTGAGCGGGAGATAGACTGGTGGAGCAACGCCCTGCAGGGCCTCAAGGAGAGGTACCGGGGTGAGACACCCCAAATGGGGGTGGACCCCCTGCCCTGTTGCCGTCAGGCAGAGGGAGGGGATCTGGGAGTTGAGGAGGAATGGAAAAAGGTCCCTGCTCGACATCGCAGGCGATGCCCTCCCCTTCCAGCCCCACCTTCCCAGGTGCCCTTACGGAACAGGTTTGAGGCCCTGGAGATTGAGAGACCGGTGGGTGAGGAAGAGGTAGCAAGTGTACCTTAAAGGAGGCTGTAGTGAGGTGGGGGTTGGTCTGTTCTCCCACGTGCCTGGTGACAGGACAAGGGGGAATGGGCTAAAGTTACACCAGGGGAGTTTTAGGTTGGATGTTAGGAAGAACTTCTTTACCGAAAGGGTTGCTAGACATTGGAACGGGCTGCCCAGGGAAGTGGTGGAGTCACCATCCCTGGAGGTCTTCAAAAGACGTTTAGATGTAGAGCTTAGCGATATGGTTTGGTGGGGACTGTTAGTCTTAGGTCAGAGGTTGGACTCGATGGTCTTGAGGTCTCTTCCAACCTAGAAATTCTGTGATTCTTTCTAATGTGATAGTAACTATTTTCTTAACATTCTGTTTCCTCATAAATTGTGTTCCTCATAAATTGTGTTAATAAAATAACAGAAAATCCTTGTTGTGAAGACTCTTGAAAGAAACTGAAAACTTCCTAGATGTAAGGGTACAATATTTCACCCATGCACACAATTTACAAAACTGTCTGACTTATTTAGGTCCATTTTGAATGGAATCTTTTTTTCATAAAATTTCATCTCCTGCTACTTATCCCCTTGACAATGCTCATTTTTGCTCTCACCATAATGGGATTTAGCAGCACAAGTGGATAAATTCTTAGAAAATAAAATCTCATTTCATGCAAATTGTTCTGGTAATTGCAGCAAGAATAAGGGGGAACACAGAAAATACATTGTATGTAGCATACAAAGGGAACTGTGTCTACCTGGAATGTTTTACAGTCTGAACAGCTCTATGTAATTCAAAGAGTGAGGAAAGAAGAACCTGAGAGAATAAACAACCCATAACTTATCATAGCTTAATGCAAAAATAATAATGAAAAAGTAAACTTGATTCTTTGCTTTCAACTGAATTTGAGAGAATAGTGACATTTAGAAATCACACTGTAAAGAAATAAATGCCATTCTATGAACTGTTGTTAGATTACCTTGTATCTCTCTCTTGTATCTGACAAAGAAAATTAATTACATTAGGCATGTTTATGTTCTGTTCAGTTTTCTCTAATGTGCTGGATTGCAGAGAATTCAGTGATACTGATTTGTTTTAAAACAAACTGTTTCAATTTAAAATTAAGTAAAAACAGCATAGAACATTTCTATGCACCTTTGATTTTTCAGGAAGTTTGATCTACCCAAAATATACACTGTTGGCCACATTTAACTTAACACATTATTTGTTATGATGATTGTCTCCAGTTTGGTTAGCCAAAAGCACTTACAGAAACATGACTGTCTGGGGAACGATGTCACACTGAATGAACTGAAGCCTACTTATGCTGTATCACTGGAATGGTAGCAGTCCATATCTTACCTCCATGTCATAAAAAAGAATACAATCAAGCCCCTGAAATTTTACTTAGCTGAATATTTTATCTAAATGTTGCATTTTTAAAGCCTATAACATGTAGTTTGTAGTACACAGACTTAAACACTAAACAACTGACTGTCACTGCAGTATCAGAAATATTCCAGCACACTACCATTCATGGCAGTGCTAGTTAGGAATGAAAAAGTCAATTAATAAATGATAAGAAATGATCTTTCATCCTCTACCAATGAGCTTTCTTCTATGAATATTCAGGGCAAAATAACTATAATGCCTGTCTATTCAGTTTCGACATGTCTTAGAGAGATCCAGTGTTCCAGCACGTACAAAGAAGCCTAAAAACCTCGGTGATTCATTGTCAGGGTGAAACTGTTGTTTTGCAGGTGAGTTCTGTTCCATAAACAGACTAACAAAATATTACTTATGAAGGAATCAAAGGTAATGAATTCAAGAAACTCCCTTGTCCAAATTTTCATACAATCTGACAGCAAAGCCAATTTATCAAAATAGGGAAAGAGAAAAAGAAAAGTAAGCTATATAAGCTCCTAAGTAGCATTTAGTATAAGTGTCTCAAATACAGCTGGTCCTTGATGCCAGGGTTCTGGCATCTTTATAAGCCATTATTAACCATGTGCATTTAATATCAGTAGAATTTCAGTTTCCAAAGGAACCTAACAGCCAGTCTGCACAGAAAGCCTATTTTACATGACACTTAGAAGCTTTGTGAAACCAGATCATAAAAATTATTAATCAGAAACCATGTTCACTTTAGTGTTTTTCCAATGAGCAATTTAAACTATATTATAGCTGGCCATATTCTGTACTGTAACAGAACCGCATTTATTTTAAGTGAAAAACAGTAGCAAAAGACCACTCACTCCTCCATCTTTCATCTACAGAATATGCACTTTGGACCCAGTGTCTACTGCAGTTAATGGGTCTAAGGACCTTTTCCCATGTGGGATGCTTTGGAAATCCAGTTTCTAAAAAAACAGTTGCTAAAAATAAACAGAATTACTTCTGCCACAGTGGTCAGCCAAACAGTAAACTATTTGAAATGGTATTTCACCAGTCTCATGCATGCACAAGACAAATGAATTGTCAAGGTCATAAAAACAGATAAACCAAATAAAAAATGCATGTTATTGTGTTATTTTACTCAAAATCTTGCTAAAAACACAAGGAACCAAGTTCTGCAGTGATCAGGTCTAGGAGAGCATGTCAGAGACTTTGAGCCAGACCCAACAAGGCTCCATCATAACAGAAACAGAGCATAAAACCCCTTCAACTTCTTAGCTAAGGGAAAACAGTAGAGCTGGGTTTTCTTTTCCTCACGGCAATACTAGAAACCAATGCAGGAAACCAGAGCCATGGAGTTACCGGTTTTCAGTCACACAAAACTTCTCCCCAGTGTATACAGTAAAGGTACAGCAGAAATTAACCTTTTGAAAAGGTCTTTGCCAAGAAGACTCATACAGTAAATCCCAAAGGTGCCTATAAGATCAGATATATGATGACTGTGTTGCAGCTCTCAAAGTTTGAACTAATAGTTGTGAGAATTCTGGGATTCAAAAGGAAAAGTATATATTAAGGGTTTTTTTGTTTGTTTGTTTAAAGTCAAAAATTGAATCTAAAGTAGTCCTTTGGGTACTGGTATATGTAAATGCACTTAAAAGAAAACACAGGCCACAGTAAATGTTAATTATCCAAGCAAACAAAAGAAAGCAACAACATCACAATCAGAAAATATAGCAAATCACTGTCAAAGAATCAGTGCCATGAAAAAGCTAATCCAGCTTTGAAGTTTAGCGCTGACTTCAATGTCAGCCCTACTCTGAGCACTGGACAGAATGACCTTGATACATCCCTCCCTGAACCACTACGTGATCTAAGGTAATTGATGTTTTAGTGGTCCTATTCTGGTAGATGACAGAAGACATTAACTTCTCTTCAGCCATAAACAATTTTCTTTCTCATGAAACTGTGATGCCCTATTCTGGCTCAACCTGCAGAAACAAATTCTTCTAAATGCCAATATGTGTTACATGAATCTATCCAGGAAGCAACGGACATCTTCACAGTGAATTACTAGGTGTAGGACTTCCTTTTGAATTAATGTATGTAGGCCCGATTGGGTTTGTTTGTTTGTTTTGGCGCGAGAGGGGCAACAGTGGCATTTCAGGATTTAAAAGTTTTTGTAACCTTTTTGTTAGTACAGTACAAGATTTTAAGTCTTTTCAAATAAAACATGGCTCTTTATTAATTCCATTATGACCTGAAATGGTTCAACCACAAGGGCTCTTCCATGAAGAAAATTGAAACAAGTTGGCCATGTCAGTCCAATGGCCCCTCCACATGAGAAGAGATGAAATAAACTACAGCTTTTCAGCTGGAAAAGGATATGACTGAGGAGAGAGAGAATAGCAGCTCTAAATTTTTAAATAGCCTGGAGAAGTTGAATAGAAAATGATTATTCACAGATTATTCAAGACCTAGACAGAGCCAAATGATATTACCAGATTGCAGTTTAAAAAAAGCACTTCTCCACACAAAGAACATTAAAGTAACTCACCTCCAAAGAATGAGTACAAATCAAAAGAAAACCTTCCTTCAGGAGAGGAGTAGGCACATTCACAGAGGTTAAGTCCACTTCTCATGCAGCTCCTGGCTCCAGGACTATTGAAACTACGAGACAGCAATGCTGAGAGCATCTCCTTACATGCCCACTGCCTTTGCTGTTAAGCCCCTGTACCTGGCTGCTTTTAGACAGAAGCCAAGATGGGCCACTGCTCTGACTCAACATAGCAGCTGTTAAGTTTTTAAGGAATGCATCCACCTCTCTTTGTAAGGTTACTTGGACACTGGGCCAGACAGAGAGGGGGAAACAGCCCAGTGTGCCCCAGCAGGGACAACACGAGGGAGCACCTTCAGCTGACTCAGTTACAGGACTGAAGAACGGACAGGAATTTCACTTGTAGATTTTTCTTTAGACAATAGTAAAGTGGGACACTGAAGGAAAACCTGTTCTTCTGTTGTTTGAAATAAGCTCACTGTGAAGGTAAAGATAGGGCATCTCATTCCAGATCTCCGAATCACATGAGTACACTCGTGGCAAGGCAAGTAAAGGAAGCACACCTAGCGCCAGCTTCACTCAGCACCGAGCCCTGAGAGTTCACAGTACTGATCAACAGATGGCATCCCTGATTTGCATGTCGTCAAGATTCACAGCCACGGTTTTTAATGATTAAACTATCAGAAAGATGTAACAAGCTCTTTAATTGGGAAAGAGGAAGGGGACAAAAAGTGATCACGCTTGGCCTCCTTGTTTTTGACAGCCCAAATGATACGCTTGCATGACACTTGTTTAACAGGATCATTACTTTAGGACACAGCCGCTGCTGGCTGAATGCTTGGGGCCAGATCCAAGAACACCCAATACATACAGGCTACAGCAGGGACACAAGACAGACCCTGCAGTCTGAAGGCATAGTCCTGTCAGCCGCTGCTCTGACACTCGTGCCACAGTCCTCCTTTTCCTCCAGACTTCCTGGGCCGGGTCTAACTAACCCTACCGAGTCAGTCCTTCTGTAGAGGTGGTGTGCACCAGCATGCAGTGCTCAGGCAGCAGGGTACCCCCAAACCCCAGCCAAGGTGTGACTGGTGCTAAGCAGCACCGAGGGGATGCTTGCCATGTCTTGCAAGTGATGCTGTTGCCTGTAATCCCCATTGTAACACCTGCTGCTCTTGCAACTGCATGACACTTTGACTGCTTCAGCTTGTGACACAATATCAGCTTCAGATCCCTTCTGCTGACTTACCTATCAAGCCTGTTGGTCTCAATATATATATATATATTTTCCTCTTTGTAAGTAACAGCATGGGCTGGTTGAGAGATCACAGCCCTACACACCCCAGACCTATACACCCCAGCTCTCCAGTGCCCCAGCATCCTCCAAGATTAAAACAAAACAAAACAAAAACAAACAAACAAAAAAACACAACAAATACACTGATGGTTGGGGCTTTCATCAGCCTGAAATTAAGTGTCCAGGAGAAGTTTGAAGAGGCAGCTTTTGTAAATTTTCTGCACTCTTTTTCTCGGCAGAAAGTTATGTTTTGACAATGGTTTTACTTGTGTCAGCCATCTGCTTACACTTGTTCATTTTATCAAGGACAAAAGGACTGAAATTCTTACTCAGCTAAGTTGCTTTTAGTTTCATTAACAAGTAGCTGATAGATCACAAAACAGATAAGTGTTAGCATAAAGGACTCACCACACTTAGGGATGAAAGTCTACATCTGAAGTGTATTTCTAATTCTATTCAAATTGCAGGCTTCATTTTGAGGGTTTTCCTCCTCCTGTTTTTAAGCATGAGTTTAAAGCAAAAGCAGAAAGGTAGTAAGAAGAGCTCAAAATAAATGGAAATACTTTAATGTATGAATCATGGGTGCATGTGAAGATGAGATATATTAGATTTGAAGAATGGGGAGAATTTTTAACTACATGTATTTTAACAAGTTCATTGATAAAGGATCTCTGTAATTTAAAAAAAAAAAAAAAAAAAACCAGAAGAATGTCATATACATATATTTCATATGCATGTGATACATTATGTATATTTAATGTAAACAATGCATATACATTGCATATGTAATATCATATATATTATGTATTACATAATAGTTGATTCTAAAAAATACTATAAACCTGTTAGTTAATTCGTATTTAACACAGAACCTATCCTTTTCAATATATAACATTTAATGCTGTAAGCATTTCCAAACCATTATGTATTTTACACCAAATAAGCAATCCTGGAGTACTGCATCTCACCAAACTTAGTCCAGCACATCAAGGGAGGCCTACAGGCATAGAGATTTGAATTTAATTCTTAATATAGATTTTTTCAGATGTCTTTATCTCTGCTCATGCTACCACTTCATTGCTTTAGTGAAGCTCCCTTGGAAACTAAGTTTAGTTACTCCAAATCTGATAAATGAGGAAGAGAAGGACTATCTTGATAGACATGGCAGTTAACTGGTACTCAAGAGATTTTAACTTTAGTACCTCTAACTGAAAAGTATTTTATTTTATAAAAAAATCCTCCATTTCCAGTAGTACCTTACCTTCCTTACTGTAACATGTACATGTTACATCTAACATGCATTAATACTACATAAAAAAGAAATCACATTGTAAGTTCTTTGACCTGTCTTCTTAACTCACCCGTCATGGTAACAACCTGTAGGTAACTTGCATGATGTTGTATTCTAAAGTGGTACTCCTGCATTTTCCTAAAGCACACCCTGGATTACAACACAAGTTTAGCCCAATAAGTCTCCAGCTGCTCATTAACCTGATAGGTACGAGACATAATTACTTTTACTGTAATGCAAACAAAGCATACAAAAAATAATACGTGCGAAGAGACTACTTTCATGAAACATTTAAACCTACACCATATTTACAGATGAGAAGAAAACGGCACTAACATTTTGCAAGACCAAAATTCACATAGTTGAACACCCTAAACAAGAAATGCCTACTTTTATCAGAAAAGTATTTGAATCCCTGACAGCACATCAGTTCTGGAAATTCAGCTCTGTGTGCATGGTCACCATGACCATTCCTCATTTTCAGCTTCTGAAAAAAAACAGAGGCCACTAGACCAATTTTTCCCTTCCAATATTCTGATGCTGCCTTTGTCAGGAGAACTAAATGTTTATTGCAAAAGAGGATATAAACTGCCTGCCCTCCCTGACATTTATTGAACCAATACTCAACATTAAATTTCCTCTCTGGCATCCTAGAGTGACATAAATAGGGATTTAAATGGCAGAAGAGCAGCAGAGGAACAGTGGATTTTTATTTATGCATTCATTCTCCTAGAGCTAAGAATAAAGATGTACCAGAAAACAACATGCACAATGAAAAGTTAACATTACCATCAACTATAGGATTTCTAAAAGAAAGGGGGTAAATCAGTCTTTTCTCTTAAAAGCTGAATTCATTTGACAATCTGTAACACAAGTTGCCTAGTACAGAATTGCTAAATAGCAGGATTTTATTCAACTAATGAAATCAAACAATGGTGTTGGAAGCATCATCTGCAGAGAAATATGATGAAACAATGAAACAATTCAAATGTCTTAATGTGATATAGAAATAATCCCAATTGGGGATATAATAATCCCATCAAGGTCTCCCTCCCCTCCCCCTTCCCCCCCCCCGCCCCCTCCCCCAAACAAGACCATTTTTCTCAACTCCTGTCTTTTTATCAGCAACGTCAGATCTTTCATCCCTAGTAACCTCTGGTTAGTAACCTAGTAACCAGGACTGATCACCTTCTCCTCGTGAACACCACTCACAGAGAAGAGGTTCCTCAGGAGTTTCTGCTTCCTTATAGAGGTATACATCCAAGGCCCATGTTTTCTTAAGTCCCTTGATCACATTCCCCTTTTTTCTGCCATGCAATAATTAGATATTTTCACTGGAGTGGTGATGAACTTAGTTAATTTAAATAAATTCAAAACCTTATAAAGTACTCATGAAAATGATTTTAAATTAAAGTGTAAGGAGAATCAATCAATTTTTTTTTATGCAATAATCGATTGACAATAAACCCTACTGCACAATATGAAAACATATGCATAACTAAAACATTTGTTGAAATATACCATTGGATCTGAGTCTATGATTTACAGCAAGAAATAACTTAGCAACTAAATAAACAGTTCTTTTTGACGAGTACCTGAGTTCAATATATGAATATTTTAATTTACCTGCCATACATACTGAAATGAAAGATTTAAGCTCTGGTTTCTCATCCCTGGAAAATAATCATTTTATACTTGTTTTCCATTTATAACTTTGCCAAAAGATACTTCTCTTTCAGCTTCTGACACAAATATGTGATGATAAGCATGGCTCTCCAATCAGCAGGTTGATTGTAAAAAAAATAAAAATGCAGCTCTGGGAAAAATAGTGTTTTAGGATTTTGTTATCCTAAGAATCTTGACTATCATAATAATTTGCCATTTTACAGAATGTTTCTAAGCCTTAAATCTTTAGAAAAGAACACCATGGGAAGTTACGATCTCAGCTTCCTCAGTTACCTACAAACTACCCCGTTAGGCCTCTCCCAAGGACTGACCACAAGAGAAACCCACTTCTACCACCCACTACACTGCAGACCCCATCACTCCATCACTGCATCCTGCCTGACACCTCTTGCACTGCCTTGGAAAGCTGGGCACATCTGCCTTACTGTTTTCTTTTATACATTATGCTTAGTTAAAATGTAGTTTTAAACACAAGTGTTACCAGGTTATTTTCTGTGAAACCTGCATAGCAATGGACAATGATCATCTCAGAACACTGCTTATTATATTTTTATTATATTTTTCTTCTATTATTAGTCATTTAAAGATGAAAGTTAATTTTAAAATGCTGATTCTGAGAGTAGCTCTTAGTGGGCAGCGTAAAGGGGCCACTCTTCCTGATGGAGGCTGGTGTGAGGCCATTCCCCATCACTAACAACAGTCCTGTATTCCTGAATGCCATTGGCTTGGAATTAGCATCCCTGCTGCAGTGATATTTTATCCTAAGTAGAACAACATATTCTTAATTTATTTATTTATTAATATATACATTCAGAGCACAATAGGGTTACAGCCTAGTTCCTTATCTCAGCATAATGGAACGTTTTTCAGTATTTCGTATATATTCTGTACCTAACCTAAATCTTGCTAAAGCTAACGGAAAAGTATATTCCATTGACATTAATGATTTTTCATCAAATACTTTGAAAATATTGGCAGGTAAGGGCTATTTAAAACATCATAGCTAAAGCCAATTAATAATGTTTCTCCAGTGAAACTGAATCTTGACAAAAAATTAAGAAATAAAAGTGCCTAGCAAAATCCAAGCAAGTATTATTTACCTATGCACATTTTATATATTCAGTGTGCAGTTTGCTGGCATAATCAACACCAACTAATTAGTACATTGGAAAAAGCAATTTTACCTAAGGAGAAATAGCTCTTCTCTTGCTACCATTTGTGTCAAGAAATAAATCAGGAAAAAACAGCGTCTAGCTTTGTAAATATTAGGATGGGATTGGAAAAGCACAGATATTGTCATTCCACACATGATGACGAATGAAGCTATTAAAGATGATTTTGTCTAAATACAAGGTGCTTCCTAATGGGCATTTCAATTTGCTACTCGTAATATAAGCAAACATGCTTTATTTTCCAACAGCCAAGTAATAACCAGAGTCTACAAACTTTTACTTATAACAATGGCTGTTATTTGTTTAAATGCCTACTGCCTAAATGATTTGCCAGATGACTTCTGTGAAGAAAGAACACCACACACACACACACAAAAACAACACTGTACCTCAGCTAAAGACTAAGTCTCTGAGCCAATCTGGAAAAGTGGAAATACCTTCTCCATAATGAAAACACATGCAAACACATGCCTAACATATTGTGTGCCTGTCAGTATTTTTCACCAGCAAGTATCCTGACTTGGAACTAGGCTCAGACTAGCGGAAAATCAGAACAAAAAGCAACAACAAAAAATACCCACAGATATGGGATCAAATTCAAAATTACAACACGAAAGTAAAAAGCTTTCCATGTCACTCTTAGTCAGCAAAGTTAATAATACCGGGTGCTTCTATTTTGAGATCAATTTCACAGATTTATAATCTTCATAATGGAGTAATAAGAAGAGGCACAGGGTGAAAAAAAAGACAACCTATTGAAAAATGTGGTGCATGCGACAGAAATATGACAGCAAGTGCTCAAAGAGAAAAGTATGAGCAGACAGGGGAATCAGTCACATTTTCTGCAGTGTGTTAAAAATAGCCAGGTGGAACAAGCCAGATTTTTAATATATACTTTCTCATCTGATGCATGTTCCCTCAGCAGCAACTGCAAACCGCCCTCTGCTAGTTATTTACAGGTGTTGATTTTCTCCAGGACTTTTCTGTTATTAATATTCCCAATCCTCAGAAAAATCCTAAACCAAAAAAATGGTTAAAAAATGGAGAGAGGCAAACCCAGCACTGCATTATGCTGCTCAGGTTCTCAGTGAAAAACCCAGAAGATTTACTGGCTTTCAAAACTGTTATTTCCAGGCTTCTCCTAGTCCTTTAAAAACCTCATGTCATTATCCTGTAGTTCCTTTCAAAACTCCCTTTAAAATTTCCCTGATTTTTTTATAGTGCAACTTTTTCCTTGCATGCTTTTGCTGGTCTATAAAATCCAACACATATGCACACCGTACATATGTCCATCTGCCACACTTCAGGTCTTGTGCTGCACTTCAGGGTTACACCAGGAGAATCTATCTGTATGCACAAGTGTATTTTAGACAATTGACACTGATCTGGAGAAAGAGGTACCTCCCTTACCTACGCTGTATGATCGTGCAACACCCATAAACATTATCCTATAATAAAACCAAGTTTTATGCATTTATTTTTAAGCTCTTGCATTTGTCTGTGATATAAACCTTAACTTGTAAGTCAAATTTTCCTGCACGTGAATGATTTTTGTAGAATTATAACAGAAACTCTGTAAATACTGATGCCTTGGAAGACATTCCTAATAAATTTCTTCTATTTTAACATAGCCTGCCATGCCCTTCTTCAGCTCTCAGTCTGTTTATTTCTTCCCTAACCTACTATGAATTCCTTTAGCAATCAAATTTATGAAAAAAGAATCCATATTGGTCACAATGTCCACGTATATTTTGCCACAGGCAGGCTGTGTATGCATCATATTCCAAAACATTTGCATCTAAATGAAATTTTTGAAGATACAGTCTTATATGTGGTTGTTGGAATTTAAAAGGTGTCTTGCCTCTGCTAAGTCACAGCAATCATTCCCCACTACTGCTGTAACTGTGCCGATCATTTAACAGTTTGTTAATTTTTAAAATCTTCATCTCTGAATGCTCTTTCATTAAAATGCAGGCAATTAAAATAGTTTATTGGAGAAATCTACTGTATATCCCAGTGGGAAGTTGCTGACTTTTTACATTTGTTTACTCTGCAAAAATTAAGTACTTAGCGCTAAAATCACAGACAAGACCTGCAGATCTAACCGTACCTTTGGCTGCTAAGGTCTGACACTTAGTAATGTCAGTGCTCACAAACCCCCCCCACCAGAAAAACTCTGGAGTCTTTCCTGGATTACCTAATTTGGAAATTTAAGCCACTGGAGAAACTGTCAGCTAAGGACCGCAATGTGTACTTTAACGGCCTTATTTGCTATTATGGCGAAATTGTTTCTGTGTTCTTCCCAGCTGCACAGGTACCACAGCAACTTAACACTACCACAAGCAGAATACTTTCAAAGACAAAGTTTCTACCTGTGATCAGACACAAGGTCAAATAGGCAGCAAACTTGGGCAATGCCCAAGGGAGAACACATCCCAGCAAGATGCACAGGAGGGAGGGACAAAAAAAAAAGAGGAGGAACATTATTAATCGAGCAGAGCCTCAGATCACTCAAAACAGAGGAAAGACCATGTGTTACGGCTCAAGAAGAGAGAGGACTCAAAAGGAGCTTGCCAAGGTGCAGTGGAGGTGCTGTGGGCAGCCAGCCCCTTAGCCCTGGCCAGGCTTCGGTCCAGTGCTTTCCTCACCATGATGCAGTATTTCACCAGCCTCACTACCAACACCACAAGGCACAGGACTGACGACACAGCTTGTACCTGCAGCTTGTTCCTAGTCAACATAAGTGTTACATGAAGAAACATCACGTAACCTGGCTGACAAGATCTTTTAAATGTCCTGATCCAGGTTAATAGATAATAGTGAGCATGCATTAACCCTCTTTTTAAGCAGTTGGTGACTACAGATGACACATTTTAACTGCTGCTTTAAACAGTCGTAGATGAATGCAAAATGCTGCCAGTGTGGTATTACCTCTTTTGTCCAAATTTACAAATACCCAAATTCTTATCAACAGGGTGCTTGTTCTCAAAAGATACTTGACACCTGCCAGAAATTCACATAAGCAATTAAATAAATCTGTTTTTAGTTTCCTCCAGTTTAATATAAACTACTTTATACATCATTGTGCTTTAAGACTAATAATGAAGACAATAAACTACATAAGGATCCCAAAGACGTCTTTTTGTTTCACTGCTTCAGTAAAGCCACATAAATTTCTTAACTTTAGAGGAACTGTGCAAGCATTTGAGCAGGAGAAAAAAAATCCAGTTTCAAAATCTCCTGCAGAACCACTTCTGGAAAAACATTCTGGACGTGATTGAAACAAGGGCAACGTTTGAACCATTTATACCTGACAGTCTAAATTTCAAGGCCATCAATTCCACGTTATAACTGTAAGATTTAGAGTCTCTGATGGTGAAAAGATCAATATGAAATTACAAACTGTCACTACTTGTATGTACACACACGCACCCCTACACGTAAACCCCTGTTCTGACAGCAGGAGAGCAGTCCTTTATAAATCACTTTCCATTAACCATGGTGCTCACAAGGCACCATTACTTTAGCACGGCATTCAGAAAAAAAGACCATATTTTTATGCACAGTCTTTTATACCCAAATGCCAGTAATATCAGATCCTACAATTAAGCACTATGTGATGAAGTAATTCACAATACCTTCTGAGAAACAGGACCTAAAATCTTTGGCATTGACAAGTGTTTTCCCTATGACAAGCACTCCTAAAGTTAAAAATACAGAGAAAAAGTGCAACAAAATTGTACAATGCAATTCACAATGTTGCTGCTGTTATCCCTTAATCACAGAGTACAAAATTTCAGAAGCAGATAAAAAATGAAAGTCACCATAGAATACTAAGGAGAGATTTGAGCACACAGCGTGGATACAGAGGTAGCAACAGCTTATGCCAATTAGGATGAAGTGCAGATATAAGAGTGTCAGGAAACTGTAAATAAACACCTCAGTTATCAAAACACTGCTCGCATTTTTCAATGTTGAAGAATTATCAGTACTCAGGTTCTTTGGAAACTTGTGATTGAACTCTGCCATACGAGGCTGAGTATACTTGTGAGTTTTGGTTCATGTGAACCGTTGTCTGTCTGCAGTGAAATTCAAGTTCACTTTAAGTTCTGTTAGTTGATAAATAGGGAAAATTCTCCAAAACATGGATGAAAGGAGGGAAATCACCTTGATTTAACAGATGATTTTTGGTTTTGTCCTCTTTTTTTCTGTTTGTTTACTTCAACACGTTTACATCCAATGTGCTACAGTATTTTTTTCCTTATATACTTATATATCACTTTGAATAGCAAATGAAATTCATGAAGAAAATAAGAGATTGTCTTACTAAAAATATATATTCATCTGAATAATCCATGTGGATAAAGGAAGCAAGTAAAGAACATTTCTACCAGTGTTTAAATTTCAGAATGTATCCAGTCCTGGATAAATTCAGACTCACAGACACAGATTCTTCCATTGGTATTGATTCTACATTGCAAGTTAAAACTACTAAAAGGAAAACAGATTTAAATAAAATATTTTTATTCATTTGGGAAATTTTAAACTAGAGATGTTAACGTGCCAAAGTGAGTTTGCTTCAAAATCTCTCTTGGTTTGAGACCACGTAAAGTCAAATGCAGCAAATTGAAGTTCTACTCAAGAGGAGTCTGTGGGGATCAAAAGAAAACATAAGTATAGCAAATAGTCAAATGAGCTCTTTTTAAAGTTTCATAACTAAAGGCAATATTCCATGGGTTTTGTACTAAAATATAATTAGCCCACAAATGTTCTAAATTATATATTTTTTAATTAGATTTTCATTAATGTGACCTTACAGATTACAGCACAACAGTTTCTTCCAGGAAGTTCATTTTAATGGCTTTTAAAGACAAATGACATTTGTATTGCTTGTCAAATTTGCTTTAAGTGCTTTAAGAACATTTATATCTCAAGCTTCAGCTTAAGGAAACTTCACAACTTTTGAAACTGTTTCCTAAAACTTTCCTAAATGTAAATTAAGGAGCAAAACCATAGAATTCATGCAGATAGTGATGAATTCTGGTCTCCACAGTGGTGCCTCTTAAGAAAGATGAAATCGCAAGAGTTTCTGAATAATCAAAATTCCTTCTTTTTTAGAAAAAATAATAGAAATAATCTGAATATTAAAAATAATTAAAAAAACCCTGCAAGATTAAGCATTCCTTTTTATTATTATTATTAATATTATTTTTTTAACCTATGGCCATGCTGTTTTGTTTTTCTACAAGTGAAATAACTTGGGAAATTCAGCTGATGAAAGGTTGTTAGAGAACAATCAAAACAATTTGATTGTTTGTTGTCAACAATCAAATGGGATAATACCAAGTTGTAAAGGAAATACAACTCCAAAGCTCCATACTTCATCAAGGTTGGCACATTCTAGCTACCAACAATGAATAGGTTTTTATACTTGGACACAAAAATCAGACAAAAAAAAAATGACAATAAGCATCAAACTCTTTCTTTACTGGAATTATTTTAAGAAGGATACTTTTCACATGTCTTTCTTTTCATGTGGTGTAAGTGGAGTAGGCTGCCATTACCCAAACAATATCTTTTAAGCTAGCTATCAAGGGAGAACAAGAAAAGCCAGTTGCATATTCATTGTCTAAATGGGCCAATTTTTAGACATGTACTCATAACACATGGAAGTCTGTGAAGTATATACCACAGCTGTGATTTAGCTCAGTATCCCAAAATCATTGAATTTCAAGATCGAAAAGCTCTATTATCCTATTTCATCTAGCTCTGCATTGCACAACTTTTCCTCTATAGACCATTTTCTAGTGTTTTGTCAATTCTAGTTATAAAAGTCTCAAGTGAATGGGTTTCTAATATTTCCCTAAAACGACTATTTTACAACCTAATATATCTCTGCCATAAAGTTTTCTTGCCATGCAGTCTAATTTCTCCCTTGCTTATTTTCATCCTATGGGAATAGCTCTCTGACCTCAACATAGCTCTGCATGGGCTTACATTTAAACACTACATTAAGATCCTGGCACAAAATACCTCTGTATATGAAACAAAATGAGGTCATGGAACAAAGCTACCTAGGGGAAAAAAAAAAAAAAAAAAAGATTGCACTATGAAAGATCAATTCACCAGCACAGATATAGTTCCACTATATAAAGAGAAAAAATACTTCTCCAATTAGCCTTGGAGAGGAAATCCCATTGTTTTTTGTTTGCTTGTTTGTTTTCACATATAAAAAGAATAATGAATTTACTTAATTCCAGCAATACAACAGAATCCATAAAAAATGCTGGCCAAATGACTTAATTTCTGATTTGGTTCCCTTCTCAAAAGAGATAATACATACTTCTTTAATGATAGATAACTATCTGCTTAGGCTCACTAACTACACATAAAGATAAAAGTTATACAGAGAAACAATATAATTTCTGCATCTCTTTGGGAAGTCATATAGAAAATATTCGTATTCACACTTGTTTATTCACACAGAAATACACCTAAATATGGATTGCAGTTTTTCAAATTTGAGTTGTTTGTTTCTGCACTCATGCACTGATAAATTGTGCTCACACAAAATTCTGCCTTTATTCATTTTTGTAACAAAACTTTTGAACTTCTTTTAATTATTTTTTATTTGCTGTAGCAGGCCTTACAGAGTACCTTGATTACAGGAAACAGAATTCTGCCATTTAATCAATACTGAAAGTTGAGCAGCAGATGGGAAGAAAGAGCAGATTGCATTAGTAAAAGCCATAAAAACACCCTGCAACTGCCATACAGACATTGCACAGAGGGAGTCTGTACAACACTCAGATTGCATTTACACAGGTGCTTGGATTGAAAAGCAACAGGCTGATTAATGAACATTCTTTAAACTGATTTAGATACAAATAATCATAAACAGGTTTTTATGCAGAAGTCTACTTTTTTTTTTTTTTTTTTTTTTTTTTTTTTTTTTTTTTTTTTTTTTTCCCCACAATCTTCTTTTAGGGTATTCAGAACTTTATCTGTTTCTGGAAAAACAGCTCCAAGATTTGTCTGACAACAAATTAGCCACACCTAACCTTAGGCTGGGCATTAGGGCTCGGAACAGTGCTCTGGCAGCAGGACCTGCAGCAGCCACTCTCAGGAAAGCCTACAGTCACAATAACTTCCATTCAGAATCCAAATCCTTTCACATCAGAACAAAACTCTGCAGCTGCTTATTGTCAACACCAACTTATCTTTGTGAAATACACAGGAACATTCTCCACTGGCCCAGAAACATGCCAAATTAATTTATCAAATAAAGGAATTTCCTGGATGCAGATAACCACAGTGAAATGCTTGAGAAGCTCTGGAAAATGCATAACTGCCATCACCGTACCTAGGCACGTTGTAATTAGCATATCTAAATCAGCATGCGGATGCAATAATAAACAAGCATACAGGGGTAAACAAAGTGGAAGGTTCATATTCAGTGAGCTGAGCACAGATCATAAAAACACAAGATTGAAATCACTTATGCTGCATTATGATGATTAATTGTTGTGGCCCTTTGCTACAGTACTGCAGCAGCCCTGAGAAATGGAGCAATTACTTCTTTTGAAGAATGAAGTTAAAGAGACTCAGTGCTAAAGGACAGTGCATACAATTCGGTGATTAATTAAGACTCTTAGTGAACAGTTTCATTACATTTCTAAACACCACCCTTGTCAGCTGGAGGAATCATCAGTTTTCCAACATTCCTATTGTTACAAAGTAAATTACAATTAATAAATTGTCAAACTCACATTAATTAAAAGTTGTCATTGAAACAATTTTAGCCACCTCAAACCAACCCCCCTAATCTTCAAACACTCAAGGAAATTATGAAAATTAGATAGGAAAAAGGAAAAAAAAAAAAAAAAAATAGGCAGGTCTTTCAGGTCTTTCAGTTCTCCCTGTGTCAGTGACTACAGGGTTGTCCAGTTTCTCTGGCATAAATAATTCCATTATTTATTTTTCAGCCCAGTAGCCCTCACTATTTATTTTATAGTATGTTAGCTCTCACTCTTCAAAAGGTTTCCCCATCATCTCTTCTTACTGCCACATCAAAATGCTGTGCTTAGTCTCAGGGAGGGGGAAATATCACTTTAAACTTTATTTGAAGTTCAAAAATCTGCAAAAAATCTGTAAGTGAATTAAAATAATTCTACAAGCCCAATGGAAATGCACAATGTAGCAAGGAAAAGGAACATCTTCTGTATCAGTAAAATTACTGCATGTAGAAAATATTTGTTTTTTTTAATAACCACTGGTGCTCTGTGCAGACAGACCTATTAACCATCAGCTTGTTACATGCTGACTTAGTCTTTGGCACCATAATTTTACTTTAGTAATATGCTAGAGATTACTTAACAGCCCCATTTAGACTTACAATAAGGAAGGTTGGATCGATCATTATTAATGAAAGGCACCACTCCAGTCAACCACTGGCTCAGCGATTGTGCAGAACTGCATGACAGCACAACAGAGAAACATGTCTTTGAAAGCACATAAACCCAGTATGGAAAAAGGCAGAGGAAAGCATTCCAAGATGAGAATATCTCAGAATCTGCTCACCCATGTAATTTTTTTTTAAACTACCTTCATCAAGATACCAGCCCTCATACAATTTCTGAACAGTCTGAAGATAAAGACATGAGTTCACATTATTAACAAGATAAACTCTCCTTTATTTCTTGTAAGATATAAATATACATACAAAATTTTAAAAGCAGTAATAACCAAAAGGTTATTTTAAAGACCAAAGCATTAAGCAACCATGTGGAAAAAATATACAAAAACAAACAAACAAAAAACAACTAATTTTATTGAACTTCTAAAAGTTAATCACGATATTATAACAATTGTTGGAAAATAATTTTCATCAGAGAAGCCTATATCTGGAAATGTATTACAGTATTTTAGTCTCCAAATAAAATTTATGGTTCATATCTTTTTGCTTGGTTACTTAGGCTGCTTACATGTAAAATTTGTTTAAGAAGTTTGAAGAAAATCCATTCAGCCACTTACAATCATCAAAAGCACAGACAAATTTGTTTTTACTTCAGAGGAAAGGAGGAGAGGGAATGGAAGAGATTTCATTCTCTTCTGTTCTCTTTGTCAGAATTATTTAAGATTATTTTAACAGTAATGGGAGAGTGAAAAAGGAGAATGCACCATATACCCAAATCCAGCAATTTCCAAGGGATATAGAACAATGAAAAAACAAGCTCAGAGCCATTCATAACAAGAGAGGTTGCATCCCTCAACTGTCCAGCCCATTTGAAATTACTTTCATCGCACAACACAAGTGCAATGGAACAGCTACAACTGTTTGGGTGCCTGTTGACACACTGTAGGTTGTGTCTTTGCTCTGGCACAATGCTGATGCTTCATGTCAGGTTCAAAACCTAATAAATCCCCAAATAAATTATTCTGGCATATAAATGATGATTTAATTGGTTTATACTCTTGATTTATTCTTGTTCAGTCAAGCTTGTCAAATATCCTTGAAACCTTCTAGAAATGTTACCTAAATAGGAGGTATTATTCAAACTACGTATGTTGTCCTGCAGTTCTGATTAGTAAAATTCAATCTAAACAATACAAGTTAATTTCATTTCTTTAGCTTAAATTCCTCTACTGGTGGAGAAGTAATGTTGATTTTTTTTTTTTTATAAGCAATTATTTCAACTGACAAGCATTTTCTGATTGACAGAATATTTTAAAAAGACAGATTAAAAATAATATAACTTATGCAATTCATTATCCTAGCATGAGATAAAATCGAATAAAATTTAAGACTACAAGTATTAACACATAAAGGAATGTGGCACTGCCTCACACAGCAGGCTCGCTTGGCAGGCGAATCACATGGCCTGAATGAACAGACATTTTGGTAGGCTGGGAGGGTCCCGAGCCACCGAGTTCAAAGGGCTGTGATCAGTGGGTCACCACTAGTTGTTGACAGTGGCGTGTAGTGGGCACAGTATCCCAGACATTGGTTCCAGGACTCTTATTCCAATATCTTCATCAACAACCTGGATGGTGACAGAGGCACCCTCAGCAGGTTTGCAGGAGGCGCTAATAAAAGGCCAGCAATTGCAAGAAAAAGGCACTTGTGGAATTAGGGTTACCTAGCTAGGAAGGATCCAAGTTCAGATGCAAGACAACACCTCTGAAAAAGGATTAAATCTGTTGTATTTTAAGGAGTAGAGCAAGGTATCTGCTTCTGCTCTGTCTCCTCTATCACATGCTCTGCGCAGCACTGAATGTGCTGCTGTGTCACCCAGCTCACCTGTAACCACGCAGATTTGCAAACCTACCAAAGCTAGACTATCTGCTCCTGCTTAAGCCAATGCAGTTTATTAAATTTAATATCAAATTTCACTTCACTATGGAAACGTGATTTTGGAAAACTACCATACTTTAAAATTAAAATCTACAAGACCGGAAGGCAGAGAGCAATTATGATTTGACTATCAATGATTGTAGTTAGTATCAATATTTCAGTATTTCAGTCTTAATCCCTGCCCACTGGTTTGATAGTAGAAAATCATTTGTACTGATATTCTTCTCTCAAGACTGGCTGCAGATGAGCTGCACTGACAGAACTGCATTCAAATAAGGTAAATGTCTATTCTTGGTTTCAGCTTTAATGCACAACTGAAGGCATTGTCAAGCCTCACAGAATCTCCCTGGCAGTTCTTCAGGACTTAGGTAACGTCATAGGGTAAAATCAGGGTATTATGAGAAATGCAGGCCCAGCATCTGCCTTGGAGTTATGAGGCAGAACCATGTTATAGGCACACAATCAGGAGTCAGTCAGGGGTAAAAGCAAAGGGTAAATAAAAGGCCACATCCCCTACTGATCAAATCAGACTTCCAGAGAAACACTCTATAAAGGCTAAAATGGTAGCCTGGGAATACACACTAGAAGGTGGGTTCACCTGAAAAGTATACACCCCATGTCTTCAACCAAACCTCAGGTTTTCTCTGATAGGAAGGAAAAGTTGACTCCTGGGAAATGATACATGAAAGGGAAAAACTTTACAGAAGGCAAAAGGGACTTTGCAAGTCCTGGAGAAGGCCAATTCTGAATCAATAGTGAAGAGTATAACTTAAAGTGAAGGGTTATAACTTAGAGCAGGCCTGAAAATATTTAATGTAATTACTATAGCTGCACAGGGCAGTTGCAGAGTGTGGAAGACGAGAGGTGGATGACAAAATACAAGTTGGGTGTCTGCATCCATCAAAGACTAACAGATCTCCAAACAAGACACCTGTGAATTGTATAAGGAGATATGTGTAGATAGGGCAATATCTGAAGATGACATTCAAAAGAGGCACAAATGCAACACCTGTTCCTCTGTGTGTGCTTAGGGCATGGCGAAAGTAATTAACAAAATAAGAAGCACCTGGAGAATGGGGAATTGAGACTGATACATGGTACAAATCCATGGAGATCAAAGCAAAATTGCAGGTTGGTTTCTTTAGATTTGGGCAGCTATAGGGTGGGACAGCACTGGGAACTGGCTAGCCATTGTATCCAGTATGAGACCCCACTGCCCTAAAAAAGAACCCTGTATGACAAAACCAGGACTGATCCTGGTTTCTGAGTAGCATCAACTCATCCATCTTCCTAAGAAGAGTTTAGAAACAGATCTGGCAAAGCATCTGGCAGTAGCTGAGGGGTGAGCAGGGGTCCTCCTGCTGTACTAAAGCTGCTGTTAGCGCTGGTCAGTGACTGCTTCACTGCAGACCTGTGAAGGAACAATGAAAATACAGAACCCTTGGATTAAGGCAAATTGATTTTTTTTTTTTTTTTTCCAACAAATGAAAATCACTGGGAAGCTTCTGTGATGTGTTTAATACTGTGTGAGTCCCAGACTGCAGGAAGGGAACCAAGGGCAATCCTGTGCTACACATGGACAGCAGAGCAGGGAGATCCAAGCTAACGCAGCCACAGACCCCAGCTCAGTAACAGAAGGCTAACCCAACCTGAGAGCGCTACTGTAATCCTTCCAGCCCACAGCTGTCCCAGAAAGCCACTTAGACACCTGTGCATGTCCAAAATGATGTATATACAGAAATGCAGTCATCATGAGAAAGTAGAACACGTCTGGGTTGGGATCTAATCTGAACACAAATCATTAAAACAGTTCAATTCCAAGAGACCCAAACACAAATCCACTCTTTCCATTCACCCCAATTTCAAGCAGGTAAAAATCCATTGCCTGTCATATCCGAATGACATGCTCACCCTCTGAGATGGTGGTGTTTCCCTCAGAAACACACCCATTCTACCTGGCATAGCCCAAAAAGGTAATGTAAGGTAATGCCTGTCTCATGGCATTAACTCATTTGTTCTTTCCTCTTTTTTGCATGTGCCAGAATTCTCTGTAGTCTTTAAGAACCAAAATTCAGACAAAATTCAGTCTCAATTATTGCTACAAAGCAATACATGGCATTTTGTTTCTTCATAGTTCGGATTTACCAGAAAAAAAAAAAAAAAAAAAAAAAAAGCACTTCAGCCACTTCAGCTCTGCACAGTCCTTGTCATTACCTAAGGATAATTCTGCAAACATAGGGTGCCTCTGCAGCAACAACACCCTGAACACAACTCCATAATTAAAAACTACATCTCAAATATAAATAACATTCATCAAGCTCCTCTTTTTTTTTTTTTTTTTTTTTTTTTTAGCATTACATGTGGTTGATTTATCCAACCAATGCCCCTCTGTCAAAGCTCTGAGAATCTAATGAGCCATGGAGAACACCTTAGCTTAGGCTGTTTTCAAATTTCATGAAGTGCGATAATGCAAATGAAAAGTGCATATGTGCTGAGCCTTCCAAAGTCCTGATAAGGTGTTAATAAACCTTAGCAAATTCCGATTATGGCTGTCTCATTATGTACATTGTTGCATTTTCTACAGATAGCAGTGTTGGTAAATTAAACTCCAGAAGTGCAATGCTTGAATCTGCTCACCTGAGTGAACAATGATAAGTAATAAAAGGCAAAAGACAAAATCTCCCCATTTTTTCCAGAGTTCACTGGGCCAAAGCAAATCTGTAGTTGTTTAAGATCTCTCCTTTGTCTAACGCATATATGTCATTTTTAGGAGGCAAAAGTTCGCAAAACATAGTTTTTTATTATCTAAATTCTTCAAGCACTTTACCTGAGAGCCCAGGTGCCATCCCTAATCATAAAACAGCATACACTAAGCCTTTTTTTTTTGCCAAAATCTCTTACATTTTTATTATTATATCATATTAGAAAACTGCTGATTCAACAACAGCTATTTCGCTGCAGAAGGGATACATTCCTAAATAGGCACAGATGTGACAGACAGAAAATATGAGAGAAATACTTTCACTGCTGATAAACTTGCAAAGACAGAAGTAAATGGGATCTTATTAAATAGTCTTGTTCATCCCAGTGAACTTGAGCCATGTCAGACATCAAGATACCTGCTTGTACCTGAATTTTTTCACAGGCAGGACTGCTTCTAGCATTTTATTCAGCATTTAACTTGGCCAAGGGACCCTGGGAAGTCAGTCTGTGTCCTTAGTAATGACAGTGTGAAATGGAGATGCCAAGTGTTAACCAACTCTAGATCTACACATAAAAAGGATTTATATTTAGCTGCACAGGAGCTGAATATTGGGTGACAGCTGTGTGGCAGAGCCAAGGCAGTTGGTTCGCCACTGAGGAGTGAAAAGTGGCAACCTGGTGATTGACAGAGGTTTGTGGGAGATGTGAAAGCCATTGCAGAAGTTAACGCAGGATGTTATGTAAAACAAACACTGCAGCCTGTAACAACAGCAAGGAAGAAAACAATGATGTATGAACTTATTGAAACTTAGCATGGTTCTTATTAAAAATAAAGTATTACCACTTAAAGTATAAGCTAGAAGTCTCTAAACCAAACAGTTCTGGAAGCTGCATATTCACTAAGCAAAGGCAGGATTGCAGATCTTTGGAACAGAATCTAAGAAGCCAGCAAAAATGGGTTGGAGATTAAATCCATGAAGAAAGATAAGATTATTTATCCAACATCACCCAGCAGGTATGCAATAGGAACAGAGCCTAGACCTTTTGGATCCAGAACAGAAGGCTATTAGAGTAGCATCCTCCTTTGCCCAAAAGTTCATTAGCTGTGACAGAGATGGCAAAAAAAATATCAAAGCAACAGAGATATATGTATGTAAATCAAATTTCCCCTTTAAGAAGTGTTTTATGAACCATCAAGAACAGAACTAAGGTATAAGGAAAAAAAAAAAAAAAGAGAGAGAAGTCTCACATTTAAATATAGTTTGTCTCTCAAAAAAATCTCAAAAACTTCACTGATTTCTTTCACTGAGATGTAAACATTTTCCAGCAAGAGTGAAAAAGCCCTCAGGTATGTCAGGTCTCTGCTGCTTCTGTTCTAACACCTCCGACATTTATCTATAACACTTAGGTTTAATTAAAGCGTGAGGCTTAATGAATGTTCAGGGGAATGTAATACTTAGTGTCATTTAAGGACAACTTTGTTTTCCAAGGCAGCAATCAGTCTTACTCCAATCAAAATAAAATCAATAAAGTGGAACTCGGCAAATCAGACATAACAATAAGTGCAACAATAGTGATCCTGTCTTAATCATGAAAAACAGGTAGCAATTGTCACCTGTTTTTACACAGATGAATCTGGAAAAAGCCCCCTTTCATGCCAGCCCTATATAGCAAATTATTACCTGCTACACTTTTGGAACACAGAGAGCACCATGGTCACTTATCCTTCATTCCAAAGGGCACAAGAACAGAAAGGTAAATGTTTTCACAGCTCACATCCCTCTGCTCCCACCTGTTCTTGATTTGCAATGACAATTTCCAGCACAAGGGAATGGAAACCTGCCAAGAATATTTATTTGTTGGAGAGAGGTTTTGGGGGACCATGAACACAATTTTTCAATTGTTTTGGCAAAGAGCTGTCATGTCCCAGGTCAGTCATGGTGCTGCTCCATTCTGGTACTGCTTGCAGTCACTCCTGCCTCTGCAGATAATGCGATGGCTGCAGAATGTGGCAGAGGAATGTGAACTGAATCCTAAGCAGGATGGGGCTGTTTCTAAAGCTTATGAACAATATGGATTATGGGCACTGAGAGGAATACAATTAGCACCAGTATACCCTTGTCTTCCAGCTGTCCATACACCACTCTTTCTTTCATGAGGTACTGATTTTTTAAAATTATCATTATTACTGTAGGAATACTGGAAGAATTACTCCACATGACACAGGTTTCATAGTATTAACTTTCTCTATTCAATAGCAACTTAATTCATAATCTAGTTAAATCTCTGACAGCATTTCTAGCAGAAACTTTTTTTTTTTTTTTTTTTTTTTTTTTTTTTTTTTTAAGACTTATAACAAGCAGAAAAATGTGCTCTGGGCAGAACCTCAGTACATAAAGGCCCAGCTAAGGAACACTCACATTGCTTAAGGTGAATTCAGTATTTGTAAAGGCAGCATGAACTAAAGAACCATCAGTAATTTTATAGTACAGGTAACACTGACACAAAATGTCTCCTCTTGCTTTTCCCTCCCCTCATTCCCTTTTTATTTCCTTCTCAGTATTCCTCCATAATGATAAAGCACAGCCTCTTCCCAGAGATGGAAGATAATGGTTCATCACCTGGATTTTCTGCTCAACCTAGCACTGAGGAAGGAAGCTTCTCCACACTAAAGGGATTCAAACACAAGCAGCAAAGAGGTGTGCTGGCTGATTTGCTACCAGTTGTGTGAGACTCTTGGGGCCAGTCAGTCACATCACAGGAGGGGCAGCCTGAAATATTCTATTCCAAGGCTCTCTTCCACTCATTTTTTAAAAAATCAATCCAATCTCTATACAGTTAATCCAAAAACACTTATAAAACCAACATATGAAGCAACGTAATATAAGAAGTCAGAGATTCCTCATGCCATGAATTGCACATGAATCTTCTTTGAATGTTGTACCAACGATTTGGTTAAACACTTTGTCCCATTTAAAGAATAAGTACAAATTTAAAGATAGAAGAATAGCGAATAGCACTGAAAATATTTAGTATATGCAAATCTGGGCACAATTCCTAGGATCATGTATTTCTAACTAAATTGTGCAAATGCACTGGAAAAAATATGCTTGGATTGTAATAATTATATATCAATTTGAGTCAGTTTCCTCTTTCAGTAGTCAAAGTTGGGACATTGTAATTTGCCAAGTAATGGTCCAAAGCACCTTGGTATCAGGTTTGCATCAGACAAAAAAGACAATGTGTGACATGAATTTAGAATCATGTAATACCCTGAATTTGAAGGCATCATCAAAAGCCCAACTCCTGGGTCTGCACAGGACCACCCAAAAATAAGCCTATACATCTGGGAGCACTGTCCAAATGCTTCTTGAACATCAGCAGGCTCGATGCCGTGCCCAATTCCCCACAGAGCCTGTACCCAACCACCCTCTCAGTGAAGAACCTTTCCCTGATATCCAGCCTGACCCTCCCCTGTCCCAGCTCCATGCCGTCCCCTCGGGTCCTGTCACTGTCCTCAGAGAGCAGAGCTCAGCGCCTGCCCCTCCGCTCCCCTCATGAGGCAGCTGCAGGCCGCCATGAGGCTTCCCCTCAGCCTGCTCTGCTCTGGGCTGAACAAACCAAGGGACCTCAGCTGCTCCTCATACATCTTGCTCTCTATACTCTCCACCATCTTTGCAGCTCTCCTTTGAACGCTAATAGCTTTACTTCATTCTTATATTGTGGTACCTAAACCTGCACACAGCCCTTGGGGTGAGGCCACAGCAGGCAGAGCAGAGCAGGACAATCGCCCCCCTCAACCTGCTGGTGGTACCGTGCCTGATGTGCCCTGGGGTATGGCTGGGCCCTTGGGGCCGCCAGGGCAAACTGGGACTCAGTTTACTAGAACCCTCAGTTTACTAGAACCTAATACAGGAAAATAGCATTTAAAAACCAAATTCATAAAAATAAGATATTTTCAGGTCAATGCTGAGCTGTCTAGGTATCTCTATACACAGAGTACATTAGTATTTTTCTTTACCAGCATGCCGCTGTGAATCAACATTACCGTCCCTTGACTGATAGACTGGCAATCTGCCACCTTAACCCCTTTGAAATAACTTGAGAAGTGAATCAAAAAAAAATATATATATTTAAAAAATGTTTGCTTAAAACCCAATTTTAAAACCACAGAACTGAAATGTTTTGCTGAACATATACTGTATATCATCAAACATACATTTTTAAATTTCAGTTTTTACAAATTCAAAAAAAATCCAAGAAAGTTGAACTTTTTTTTTCAATTATTCAGCCCAGTTTAATAGTATTTAGTAGTAATTATAGGCACAATGTATTTACCCAGTCATCTCCCAGAAATTATGTGAGAAATAAGTGATTAAAAAAAATGCTTAGAACATTAACATTACTAATTGATCACATAAGATGTATTATTAATTATTTCTTTCTGGATAGGTCAGTATGGGCAAAACCCTCTATTTTACTGGAAAATATTAAATAAGTTAGGAGTATTGCAATCATCATGGTTAAATGAAAAAATAGGATTTACAACCATTTGGGCTCAAAGAATTTATTGCATTAATTTCATCTATTTGTTGCAATACATGAAAAATTTTGTCTTTGAAGAACTAAGTATTTGTGTTGTTTGCATCACAACTTTGTTATCCTCTTGTAGCCCTAAAAGAAGATAACTAGGATCAGACATCATATTACATAGCAATAAAAAGTTAATAATGAATGACTATAAATCAGATCATTAGGATATAACTCAAGGGAGTGGTTCATAGTATAAACCTCAAATAAAAAATTACTTTGTGCCTTTGTGCTTTCAAAGCATTCTATATATTTTCATTATATTTTACAGAATGTTTTATAAACAAACAGTTATTCTTTTTTTTTATATATGTTTGTCAGTAAAATAACTGGAGGGACAGTAGATCATACATCCATTATCCCTCACAGTTTTAAGTATGATGCTGAAGCACCTCTTTTTTCTTTCTTTTTTTTTTTTTTTTATTTTATTTTTTTCCTGCACTGTATCAGGCCCAGGGAGGGAACACAAGTGAAATAATCAGATGTGACCACTACAGACTCTCAAGGCTTGCAAAGATCTTCAGACAACCCAAGACTTGTGTTTGGTTGCTCAGGGACTGGCACGGCACCTGCTCTTAAATTACACTTTCCATTTGCTGCCAGAGACGGGCAGGCTGATCCCTCGAAGCCTCTGGTGTGATCTGGCACAGCCATTTTCACGTCTTTGCATGAGCCAGGACCCACGTTTTACTACTGCTCTGCTCTCCAGGTGCTGTACAGGAGCACCTGACCAAACAGCCACCTCCAGATGTTTTTTACAGGAGTCAACAAATTCCACAGAATTAAGCAGAACACACACACACAAAAAAAACCTTTGATTCCACCCTAAAAACATGTCAGAGGAAGTAAAAGAATGAAGAAAGTGAAAATTCAAAACCAGAGGAGCAATGAAGACCTCCATGCTGCTTCAGATAGATGTGATTCAGTTTCCTTCAGAGCCTCTTTCCACCAGCCTGCAACCCGCAGCACAGCAGGTCACTATTGCACTAGCAATGCTTCTAGCAACTGCCCAGTGCAACTCACAGCTTCCCCTGCCAACCATGCCACCCCAACACCACACAGTCTTGCAGCCTGTGACAAGAGCAGCGCATGCAGCACATGCAGGTGTTCCAACAGGCTCTGAAAATGTTATAGAAAGCTGTGGTCAACAGGATGAGACCACTTTGCAATCAGAAAGGGAAAAGAATCGTTATGCCACATCATCTTTAGATCTTCATATAGGGAAAAAAAAAATGGCACACTGAGACACCTGAGGCAATTAAGGGAAATCAAGGCATTGCTTGGGAGGTCCGAGTAAGTCCAGCTCCTAGCACCTGACCTAGCAGCATGTTATCATCACATGTCTTCGAGACCAGAGCAGGCTGCTGGGCCCGTCTTCCAAAAGGGAAGATGCTGTGTAGGTGGGCAGAGCAGATGCCTATGGGAGAAGGGAGGAGTGGTGTGATGAACAGGCAGAGAGCATCATCTGATGAGCGATTGTAAGCAACTTCCTAATTTTTTCTCCCCAAAGAGCCCAATTCACAGCAGATGCCATTAGTACAATAATGTTATACTTTTCATTTTCAAGTAAATTCATTCGAACATATTTGAAGTTCTTCTGTTTCATACAAGAAAAGCACAATACATTGTGACCAACCACTAGAGACAAAATAATGAAGTAAGCAAACTTGCAGTGGTGGATATTTTGGTATGATTTTTTATTTTTTTTTTCTTGTCAGACCTCAACAAAAGTCTGCACAATCAATTTAATCACAGGCCTGTAACGGGACTGAACAAGGAAATACAGATGATGGGAAAAACCACTGCCAGAAGAACAACATAAATCTGCTAATGATACAAGGAAGCCTGTTGGACTCCTAGCTATTTAGTACATTTCCAAAGATACAACTTCCCACTTAGAAAACATTCACTAAAACAACTGAAGCAGTCTCCTTGTTTCAGAGGATTCCCCCCTCTCCCCTCTTCATCAAGGATGCTTATTTTGTGAGATCTGAAACACAGAAATACTTATGTGATGTTCCGCGATTTACCAGAAAATACTCAAGTCTTTATTTTAATGTGTTGCTTCTGTGCAGCTAAAAACCTGTGCTTTTATTGAAGGGCTGACAGACAATACTGGGTAGCTTCATAATGCATATTCCTCCAGTTACTCCAGCACAAAATTGTACTTTATTTTCCAACAGGGTAAACAAATCAAAAGAAGCAGATTAAAAGTATTTCTATAATAATAATGGCTATACAGGGGAGTGAGCTGATGTGGAAAAAATTGACAATGCCCTAAAAGAGTCCACTCCCATTAGAAGCTGAAGGTTGGTAGCAACAGATGACCCAGAACAGCCAAGATTAGTTTTACGTACACTTCAAATGTTCTTCGTTGAGACAAGTTCTAACTTTCTGATTGCCAGGTTGAGTAAAATAGATGGATTTTTAAGCACTATATTATTTGTCCCTGTAATTAGATGGAAAAAGGACTTGCAATTGGAAAGAGCTTTTCAATTGCCTGTAAGGTTCATCAGCAGGACCTACGAGGGAACAATCCCAAGCATATATGGAGGGAAAGAAAAGTTTGCACGTAGCACTCTCAGTGAGGAGACTTCACATGTTTAGGCAACATCCTGTATAAAAGCAGCACTGTTCTGAAACCAAGCATTTTCTTTGGGGATTCTGGGTTGAGCACCTCTGCTGCTGAGCTTATGGACCTCACACTGCATCAAGACTAGCACTGTCAGATGGCAAGATTTCCCGTGAGCTAAAAGCTGATGGGCACTAGTTTGCTATACTATGTTCTGAGGTAATACTTCCTTATATCTTCACACAGTACCTTTTAAAGTTCGGTTTTGCCTTAAATCAGGAGACAGGTTTGCTTTTCCTTTCAGTTCATGTGCAATGCTATCACAATGCAGAAGACGACAGGGGAATTACAGATGAGCCTGTTTTTTGCAGAAGCACAGAGCACAAGTGAATTATTGAGAACTGAAATTTCTCCTCATCTTTGAAGTTCAAGCTATAACTTTTGCTATCTCAGGGAGAGAGCATTAAGTTTATAAATACACCAGGAAAAGGAAAAAAGGGAGGGTCAGTATGATTCAGTGACTGAATTACAAGATCACTGAAAAGGCCAGTTGTATGGTTCACTACACAAGGTGCCCAGTAATTAGATAGCAAGTGGCTGAGGCCAAATGGAAAGAAGAAAAAATGCAGTTCCCTCACCCACTTGTAGCTTTATCAGACAAACCGCCTAGTGCCTCGCTTCCAGGCCGGTCCTTGCTGTGCTGCCCCGTGATGGGTGCACATGATTTACAAGGAGATACAAGAACAAGTTTTCCTCTAGAGACAGCAGAGGTCAGCAACCCACCAACAGCCAAATGCACAAGGTGAACCTTGTGGGACAGAATAAATATTGGGAAATATGGAAAGAGGCATGGAGTGAGACAAAGGCAGGGAAAACACAATAAAGAACAAGTAAGGCCACACTCTGTCTTGCAGAGCAGATCCATCACGCATCACACGTCCTGTCCCACTGCCGCCTGCAGCATCTGCCTGCCCCTTCTCTGGCAGGGGCAGCCTCCAGTGCCCCAGAGAGAGAGCACCCAGACCATCCATGCATGATCTATTTCTCCTTTCCCTGCTCCTGTAACTGGGCCTGTGCTGACCCTTCATTTCCCATTGCTATCAGCCAGCCTTCCTTTGAAAAGGGATTTTTCAAATGCCCCTTAACAGGGGCCACAGCTGCTTGCCTGTAGCAAGGCCTCAGTGTCTTCTTCCACTCCTCTCCATCCTCCTTTTGCCATTCCCCAACTATTTGTCATCTTTCATTCTGGAAGTATGTGCAGAGGGAAAGAACAACTGCTATGATGAAGGACATTACCTGATTCTTTGAGAACAATCTTTGATCTACAGACAAATGCAAATGTGCTCAATTTCTGACAGGGGCCAATTTTCCCTAGGCTGATGCTCCGATACTTCCCCAGATCAAAACAATTCTGGCCAGAGATACCAGGAAAACACTGATATTTTAGAACTGATCAGTGTGACCTTCAAAGGTGGAAATTAAAGAGATAAATAGGTGAGCAAGCTGATACGTGAAATTAGGAGACAGAAGAACTGGAGAAGAAAAAGCAGCTGCAGTGAATGAAATTCTATGCCTATAACTCCATACCCTTAACCTTGAGGCAAATGTATCTTAACCCTCACCTAAGTGATGTTTTTCATTAAGTGAACAATAAAAGCTACAAGGCATAAACCTCACTGAAATCAAAGTTTAACAGAGAGGTTGGTAAGACATACTAGAAATATGCAAGTAATGTATTACAGTTCTTGAAGGGTAATTCAAAAGTTACTGAAACTCCATGCAAAGTCTATCCCTCCAGTAATGGGAAGGCTCTTGAACAAATCACACCACAAATATCTGATCAATACTACTTGAAAAATTTCACTGAACTCCAAAATGTAAATACTATGGGAGAACAACATAGCAAAGACAGGACAGGAATTTCAAAGCTCATTCCCACACTGTATAGAAAACCCTCTACAGCCCCTCGATTATTTCCTAAGAGCAGAATACAAATGCTAGCAGTGATGCTAAATACTAGCACCCTCTAGCGTGCACCTCTGCTTACAAATGTCCTGCTCGAGTTCCTTTTACTGCTCAGGTCACACTAAACTGCCGCTCTCATATTCATTCTCTGCAATACCTGCCCTCCTATAACTCACACAAAGAGAAATGCCTTTTATATCCCACAGAGCTGATGCAAGTTCACATCAGTTAAAAACATTTTTTTTTTTTTTTCGGGAGAACTGGCATTTTTGGCTTTTTTTTTTTTTTTTTAAATAGGTTTATTATTATTATTATTATCATTTTCCAGTTGACATGGCAATGTTTCCAGGCAGCCAATAAGCAAAGCAAAGAAAGTATTTGCCAAAGAGCAGTCCTAAGCCTTCCCCAGAGCTAAAATTAAAACATACATAATTACTCAGCTAAAGGTTTGTGATACTATTGTTTACATCTTATATTACTCTTACCTAAATGATACTCAATTAAAGAGCAGCTTAATTAAAATAAAAACAATAAAATGAACTGATAGAAAAGTTTCATTTGGCTCATAATTATGGAATACCTAACTTTCACCTGGAATGTTTTATATTTTTTGTAGTTTGTTCCAGGTATGTTTTTTAATCATGAAAATTAATTTATTTATTCATTAACAAGGCTTGAAAGAACACTATTTTGCATTTTTATGGAGCTTTTTTTTTTTTTTTTTTTTTTTTTTTTTGAGACCAACACTCTACAAAGAAGTCTTTTAAAACCTTTTATTAAATTATTTTTTTTTTCCATTTATAAATACATCAGTCACCACTTCGAGGTCAGCATTTTCTAATGCTTATGCAAAATGATCAGATTACGAGGGGATCATCTAAGTAGAAGCTGTATGTTATAGCTGTGAGGCAGTGACTGACAAAATTTGGCTTTCCAAAGAAATATACATATATATACACACATATATGTATTTAAATTAAGGAATCAGACATACAACAGAACCATAGAATTGTTTTGTCAAAAAGCATGCTCCTGCATGCAAAGAAAATGAACAAGAGAGGAGCTTGGAAATGGATCTTTAAAAGGTAAGACAAAAAAACATGGTCAGGTCTGGAGGGAAATCCTCTTCATGCTATTATCCTTCTGTTACTGCACTGCCTAAAATACAGGGCCTTGGAAGCCATGAAAATTTCCATGCCAGAAGGTAAGAATGGCCTAGTATTACTGAACAAATATTGTGATGATGCTGAAATACATGGTACAGAGTAAACAAATCCCAGCTTCCACACAGCTCTTGTATTCGCAGCACGGTCTGCCTCCAAACCACATCCCAGGGACCTCACACCATTAGACATGCATTCTTGAACGCTCAACTCTTTCTATTGTTTGCTTCCCACCTGAAGCCACTGTTCTCTAGCACATCACAGTTAAACTTTTTGTGAATACCTCATGAATGAAAGTAAAATATAGGCAAATAATAATAAGGGAAGAAGCTTTGAAAGATTTGCTTTACCAAATATGAGTTCTTAAAATAAATAATGAGTCAGGAAAAACAAAATACGTTCAATTAGCTGAATTGTTTCTATATAGACTGCTCTAAAGCTCTCCATATGGGAAATACAGATGTTAGTGTATACCAAGCAACAACAGATATCCCTTGCATGAAATCATTCACATTATTCCTTTGGATTGTATTTTTATCAGACAAAAATAGCTCTTGCTAATATAATGTGGAGGAGGAGGAGAGTCTATATGTATAAAGAACCAGCTTCAGACTCCCTTAGAACTACTCAGAGCATCCCACCTCGTGTTGGGCATTTCATAGTGTCTGTGCCCACTTGTAGTCGCAGCGCGGTCATTCCCCCCTGCCTGTCTGGGTGAGCACAGCAGACGCCCTTCCTTTACAGGCCCACCCACCAGTGCCTCTAGCACTCAGAGCACCCAAAGTCCTGGCTCATTTACTCTTGCATTTGAGTCACTCCTTGCTAACACTGTAAAAGGGTACCCAGCACTAAGCACCTGATGCCTTCACAATAAGCTGGTGATAAAATCAGACAGGAAGTCTGACCTGACAGCTGCTTTCACCCTCCCCAACCAACAAGGAGGAAACCAGAAACTAAATCAAAATCTAATCAATATCCTCCATGAACATCAATTCCTGGGCTGTCCTGAAGTCAGCAGAGGACAAATTAAATATTAGATTTCTTTATTTTTGAACGGGGCAATGACTAGGTTTCACTGCTGACCAGTAACTTCATGCTCTCCTGGGAACATACAAACAAACAAGTCAGTTATTTTACCGCACTGCTGTTCATTTCTCTTCATTCACTTCTGTGGTGTTCCACACACTATCAGAGTACTAGACTGAGATGTCTGAAGCAGGCATTGCTTTTTGTCTTTGGCCTGTGTCTTTCTCTCCCTCAGATGTGGGGAGAGCAGAGCATGTCAAGATGCACTGGTCCTTTCCCCCAAATCCCTGTGTGATGCATGACACAGCTTCACTGCAAACTGCCAGCAGGCGCTGCAGGGCTCTGCCTTCACAAGTCACCCACCTCTCTGAAGGCAGATTCTCAGTTTACATGAAACATTACTTCAGTAAATGACCCAGCCTCTCAGTGGTAAAATAAAGCAGAAAATGCAGTATGCATTATTTGCTGCCCCACAGCAAATAGCAGTAAAATCTGTTTCACTGTACTGATGCTATTAAAAAAAAAAAAAAAAAAAAAAAAAAAAGGTTTTGTGGCAGTAATGGGGAAGAGTATTCAGAAGTCTGTGTCACATTGTGGTAGAAACAATTAGCAATGTAATTTCATAATGCACTGGAAACTGTTTTGAGTGAACATCAAAAGAAAAATTCATTTAAGTTTCAAAATATTTGGATCCCCAGGTGAGTTAAAACCAACTTTTTTTTTTTTTTCTTTTGAAACAGCTTTACCTACTTTCTTTATTACAAAAATAAAAAATAATTTTAAAAAATCTGTCCTCCTTTGCCTCCTCATTCTCCTAGAGCTCCAAGTTCTACTAGATAGCAGCACCACTGTGAAAACTTTTGTTCTCTTTTCCTGATGCTGTCTTCCCTAATTCACATTTCCTTAGGGAACATATCCAAGTATTTAGTTTGTTATTTCTATGTATACCTTGGGAGTTTTGGTCACTACTGTATTTCCATTTTCTCTGTGGTGACCATCTACAGGCTGTCAAAACAAATTAGGCCTGGTGACATTAGTAAATTAGAATAGCTTACAGTCAACATCATGCTTATTTAACAAGTGATAAGTAACCCAAAACGTAACTCTGTGCATCATTTTGCTCTAGTTGCTATTTGTATAACACAACCATCTTATCTTAACAAGTAAATTCACTGAAGTTAAAAAAGAAAAATTGGAAGTACTGTTTCAGTAATGCTACTAAATACAAAATAGCTTCCATTATACGCATTTCCCACAATTACATTTTTGAAAAATCTTTTATTCTGGGCAGTCCTTGAGAGGAGTGGTGCTGTACTCCTCCTCTGCACACTGTTCCTGCCCCACCACAGTCACACCTGCCACTCTCCTAAGACTTCCTTCAGTGACTTCTGAGGTTTGGACAATTTATATATATAGATACATATAAAAGGATATATATATATATATATATATATCCTTTTTTTTTGATTGGAAAATAGTTAGACCCCAGAAGAAAATACTCATCCCAGCCTCTCATATTTCAAATCCACATTTTTCTCCTCCCAAGCACACATACATACACACACATATTCATTCTATTATTGGGAAAAACAGGGCAAATATGACTGTTGTTTACAACCTAGCAGCAAGTGTCTGCAATTAAGAACTCAACATGGACAAACTATGCTTTGAGAGGAACTGGTTTTGAAATAAAACTGCATGAGATTATACACTAAGAAGCCACAGCACAATGGTGTGAAAAAACTAGCAAGGTCTTACAGGCAACAACTCTTCTACAGCAGTTGCCAAAAACAATGTACAGGCAACTGAAGTGTTCAGGCAGCTTCATCTGTTCAAGCTGGATCAACAAGCATGTGGACATCAACAACAGACTTTGTGGGTATATTAAAATAAGTTATGTAAGTAGAAGGTTAAGATGTAAATAATAACTGGAAGTCACATAAAAAAATAAAAAATAAATCTGTTTCTGAGCAGTGTAATGGAAATATCAATGTTATTCCCAGAGTCTGAATTCCTGGAAACCATGAGGTTACAACAAGTGAACAATTTATATTTTTTAAGGCAATATAACGTGATTCATCCTAGATGAAGATTTTGATTAATTTTAATCCATGCTCTATAGAGGAATAGAGGAAGTGCATTATGCTGCTATAGCCTCATCACTGTGTTGATCTGTTCACTTATTCTAGAAGGTAAATAACTTTTTTTTTTTTAAGGTATGCATCCCTTCTGGCTTTAGCATTGGAAGGTAAGGGCCAGGTCTAGCAACATGGCTGTGCCCTGCCAGCCCTTAGTTCCACCCAAAATCTGAGTTGAGGCTGCCTGCTGGCTCTACAATCTCAGCTTATTCTTTATCTGACTGTTTCAAGCTCCAGATCAATAATTCCCCTCCAATTTTTTCAACTGTGTGTAAGACCATACATATGAAAGGGTTCTCAGGGGTATAACTGGCTGAGCAGTGAAGCCCTATCTGCACTGCTGTAGAGGACTTTGAAAAGTAAGATGTATCTCCTTAGCACTGTTGTCTTGGGAAGGTGCTTTATTATCAAGAGTATAATTGCAGGGGCATGTGTCTTTTACCAACTATGTATTTTCCTGCTTTTTCTCCTCAAAATGAAATGTAGTTTGGCATGACAGCTCTCACATGTAACCTGAAATCAAGCTGAAAACAACTGTTTTTAGGTGAGGTGTGGCATTTTTAAAAAATCTACTAATGACTAATTTCAGAGTAAAGTAAGAAGCAATAAGCATTAAACAATAAGCCATGTTGTCCTCTTCAACAGTTGGCAGCAGAGTCTTTGCTATGCTATAAGGGTCTGAGTTTCCTTCAGTATTTATTTGAGCCAGAGTTTTTCCAACACATCACTTTGGATGTTCAGAGTTTTACCATCTACTTTGAGAGCAACATAAGGGAAAGCAAGGAAGAGAAAAAAAGAAGAGGACAATGAAGCAGTTGTCCTCCCCAATAGGTAACAGCTTTCTGACAAATAAGGTGTCAGCCCATCCTCCTACAGTTCATGTTGAGATTCATTTACCTGACAAATTACTCCCCCAAACTTCTAGCTTCGTTATTTCCTTAGATAATTATGCCTGCATTTTTTTTTCTTTTGGTGTGATTTGTGATGGAAGCGAACATCTGGCATTATGTTATACACAAGTTTCTTTCCAATTAACATGAAGAAACAAATGTCATTTTAGGAACATTTTGTTTTGCTAAAAGGTTATGCCCCAGGAAAGCTTCAAATAACATATAAATACACACGTACTTTATCACACACTCAAATACAGCCCCAAAAAATAGTTGTACAACAATACATATAACCTTTTTACCCCACATTATTATAGTGAGTATGAGATGATCTATTCAGAAAGAGCCATAGGAAAAGATTTATTGGAGACTCACATTCAATAAAAGCCAACAGTTAGTAATCTCTGTGCTTCTCACTGAGGACATCCCAAACCCACCATGGTGGCACTGGAAGTATCTGTTGCCTTTTCAAAGCCTAAATTCTGGTGCATCTAGGAGTGTATTCAAATCCTTGAGATTTTTTTACTCTTTGTGGAAATGTGATTCTCATGTCTACCTAACATCTGTACCTTGCATTAGGCTCAGACTGGATGGATTAAGCAGAGAGATCCATCAATTTTCTCTAGGCAGGTGACAACTGCAATGAGCCTCTTTCTTGTCAACTGGCACAACATTTTACTGATGGCCTCACTTTCCTCTCAGTTTTTAATTGAATTTATTATGCAACTCCCTGTCTTTTTTTTTTTTTTTTTTTTTTTTTTTTTTTTTTTGCATGGGAGTTGTTTCAGTTCATTGTTCAGACTATCTAAAACTGCTTCATGCCACTAGTCACATATTTCTATTGTTATTTCCCCAAGTAAAAAAAAAAAAAAAGTCTTCTGTGTAGACCACATGCAATCTGCTACTCTATCAAAAACACATCCATTCCCGTATCTCACAAGGGAAGACAAAAACAATTTCAGACAATCTGAGAAAACAGTGTTTCTTTGGGGGTCTTAACTACTCCCTAATGTGTGTGCTGTTTGTTCTCCAACCACCCCCACACTGCACAGAAAATCCATCCCCGTGCCCTGAGCTCACTCAGTGGCGGGCCTGCAGATACTTCTGAGCAGGTATTTTTCCAGGGTCAGGATAAAAGCCTACAAAAGTTGAGGACATGGCTGCAAAACACTTTGCATGGGATTTAAACAATCACTATCAGGACAGGATATTTTTCCCTTTGGAGTGTCTCTACTCCACATCATACAATATTCAGAGTACCCTCCCTTGCATCTTCACTGTTCTTCAGGCTTCGTTGGTGAGTGCGTGGGCCTGCCAGGAGACCTTCAAAGAACTGAGCAGTGGCTGAAGAGAGAAACCTAATAAAACAAACCTGAATTAATGCTAGAAGGGATACTGCTAGGGCTGCAGGTTTACCTCCCTGGAACTTAGCCAACATATCTGTGTTTGAAGCCTAAACATTTGTAGGAAGTGCCACATGGAAAATCTCATTTAAACACCAACACGTCAGCGCAGCAGGTCTCCTTTCAGTCCCATTGACATCCATTGAATACAACTACTTGACACTACCTCAGTTCTCTCTGGTGAAGCTTCGTCCAAATAAAAATCAAAATTTGCAATCTGTAGGGCTGCAGACTATTTCCTTATTGAAGTACACCCTAAGCAATGGAGCCAGTCAATTTCCACATCACTGCTTTTGACTGATGCAGCTGTGGCATCAAAACAATTTTACTGTCACCATAACCTCAACTCAACCTTGGAAGAAGAAAAGAATCTATAAAGATAGAGCATGTATTTCAAAAAAGATATGTAGTTTCAAGCCTGAGGCTAATAAAATGGCCATTAAAAATATCTTTAGCTAAACTCTCCCATAATCCAACTTTTGCAGTGATGGGCACTGCACATAAAAAACTGACAGTAAACTCAACTGAACCAGGTGGAAAGAACTGAAAAGAGGTTTTAAATGAACTAGACAGCTGTTCTTCCACTGTCTTGCTCCTGACAGACTCAATCAGGCACTCTCTGAGCTCCTAAAGATGTCCAAATGTTGAGGTATCAAGTTTATTTTTGATTTTCAACATTCCAAAATGCAACATGTGAGTTTTGTGCGATAAGGCTGTCAACCTTTAAATAGCAAATGCAATTAATACCCCATTGTCCACTCACTAGTTTGTGCTTTTCACTACAAACCTAAGATATAAATTAAATGCCATGAAAGTGCTTATTATCTTTTTTCCATTCAGTTCCTCTGGATGTGCTATTTGCAGCTAATTTTATTTCCCTTACTATTGTCTGAAAGGATGGGAAGCAATTACATGTAAATTTACTAAACCTACATATCATGTGGAATTAAAGTATAGCCCTCATTTTTTTTCCACATTTAGTTTTGAAAGTTTGTATTCTGGTCTTTCTTATCACAAGAAATATATATATATATATTTACAGTGACATACTGATGTAAAATTAGTATTGGGGGTGGGTCACTTGCTGCCTGTGGCTACCTCATTACAAAGTTGAAATTGCTTCTATTTGCAATGCTGTTTTTGTACAACATATGGCACCAATGTCAGCATTCTTCAGTGTGCTTCAACACAGATTTATTACCCAGAAAGTTTTAATACTGATAAATATTTAATTTATAGCTTCATGTAAAATTATTTATCTAATAGCAGGGTAGATGGACAGAAACTAGCTTCCATTTCCTCATGCAGAGTTTTGTGCCATGTCCCAAATGTTACTGTCTTCTCTTAGGAATGCTCATCTACTGAGGTCAAAGCAAAATGCAAATTTACCTCAAAGCTACAAAATCAATTCTTAAAATCCGTGAGGCCTCCAAACCTTTCAAGGTAGTTTATTAATATCAATTGATGAAGCCTCATAAAACTGCTGCTGGGTAGCTAAATGTAAAGAGTAGACTAAACCAAGGTGAAAGAGTCAAGAGATCACAAAAGGAAGAAAGAAATGCAAATACATTCAGCTTTCTTGTGGTGGTGTTCTTCTAAGACAAATGACCATATGCAGAAAGATAACAAAAATCAATAGAAACATAATGAACTTAAATGGGATTTTGTCCATGTTTTCACAACTGATGTGGTCTCTGGCCATGAAGAATCATCAAGGGTCACACTAGATAAAGCTACCACTGAACATCAAAGATGGTCTCTTGAAAGCCCATCAAACAAATAATTGATGTTAAAAGCGAGGATCCACATATTATATTTCACAGGAGTAAAGGACATTCAGCAGAATCCCCATGGCAATTTTACATTAAAAAAAAAAAAAAAAAAAAAAAAAAAAACTATGTTACTATTTTACCTGTTTATTCATTTCAGTCTTTGATCCATTTACATGGAACTTTAAGCCTTGCATTAAAGCCAAAAACCTAATATAAGCAAGTGAGTTTCCTTAATGAAAAATACCCTCTCATATATTGCTTGGCAAGACAATGCCCTGTCACAGTGAAGTACCATAGAAGTTCCCATACCTGTACACAGCCCGCAGGAAAACACAGTATTTAACTACTGGAGTTTTCCCCGATGCATAAACCTCAATTTCACATGAACTGAAATGACTGAAGTATTTAATGTTTTCTAGGTTTCCATCTCTTTTACTCCTGCTGTATGCTTTGTTTACTTTCCAGCAGAAAAATGCAGCACTCCATTGACAAGAGTCTCCAGGGAACGGGATGGTTTTTCAGAGCACAGTAGTAACAGAGATGATTATTCAGTTATCAACATCAACAATGGGACTTAAAAGAACACACATTGGTGCCTGCAGAATAGTGTCTTACTAGCAGCTTTCATGACCTGTCAGGGAAAGAAACAAACCCACTGAAAGCCATGGTAACCACTTCGAGGACAGAGTCAACAGATCCTTGTTGTCAAATCCTTGAAGTCTGCCAAGAGCTCTAATATAATTAGCAAGGGTTTCTTTGACAAGGCAAGGCAATCTAGCAGTTACTGCACTAGGCTGAGATGAAACAGCTGAGAGCTGATTCTTTGACTCTGCCACTGATCAAGTGAACGGCCTTGGGCAACTTGCTGCATTCCCCCATAATTTCCCTGGAATAGAGGGAATGCAGCTAATGATGACAGTTTGAGAAACAGGCCTGTGGCTGCCCATTAATTCATGTGGCTTTTGAACAGCATTTATCCTCACATCCTTTCAGACAGACTAAAAGTTCCATTCTGGAGCAGAAATGTAACCCCAAGGAGAAAAGCCTTGTCCAGAAAACTAGAACATTCTCAACCTGAGGCTGCCGACTTCAAACAGTTCATTCAAAAGAACAAATCAAGTAGGAAACATCAATCGTATCTGTATGGTGATGTAAACACATACTGTTTGTAATTTTATTGCACACACCCCAAAACATGCACATGCTCAAAAGGTTGCTGAACATTCTGTAGGCCCACGTGGAGCAAGTGCTGGCAAGTGCTAGATGATCATCTGCACCCAAGACAGCCCACTTACAGCTAACTGAACTGAACCTGTACCTCACAGAAACGTAGCATCACAGTGTGTTGGTATCCAGGTTTGAAATGCCATGACAAGACTACACAAAGACTACACGGAGCAAAGAAGATGGAAGTTTTTCTTTTCCATACAGCCAAACCTATCTAAAAGGACTTTACAGAACAATCAGTTAAATATCAGCAAACAAACAGTTATAGCTGGAATAGCAGGGAGCAATAGGTTCCCAATCCTGAAACATGTTTATCTGTAAAACGTATGAAGGTTGTCAACCACTGTACGCTTAATTGTTCTTATATCAAAATTGCGCTGGATGGAAAATGAATTTATAAAGAAAAGGTCTTGTACTGAGAAAAAAATCCACATTTCCTAATTCTAGGCCTTGTGTATTAAAAGGAATGGATATTAGAATAAATCATATAAGTGCTTTACTAGTGCAGGGAGATGCACTTGCATATAATGAAATTATTGCTTTATTTCAGAAGATAAACTTGTTCTTTATCACTTCATATTAATTTGACCAAATACTATGCCCACTATGAACCTGAATGCAAAACATTTGATTTTTTTCCTCCAAAATATTCAGATGAAAATGTTTTCCTCCAAGATTCTTAATAGCAAAGGAAAGTCTCCAGCTACACTCTTGTTTTCCCTTTTCTTCATTGGGGTATTAGGTATCAGCCTAACTAGCTGACATACATCATCCTATTTGACAAAAACTGCATGCCTCAAAAGTGTCAACAATTAAGAAAATAACAACAAAGTATTAAACTATAGAGGAAGGATCACTGTGAAAAGGCTAGTAATCACAAATCAAGGATCAAAACACGAATACCCTATAGTTTACTCATGACAGAAGGCTAAGCAGTACAAAAAGGATTATTTACTTGTATAACATGACAAAAGATGTGCATGCTGTGAATCTCTCCTTCCTAAAGACTGCCTTTTAAACCAACAGACAAAGCTGATTGACATCTCAGACTAATTCTGGGCAATCTGCTTTCTTCCTATAAATCAGTAACACAGTTGTTTGGAGATTGGTCATGTTATCAGTGATTTGGGGGAAACTATTTTCTCAGATATGTATTTTGTTAATTATCTTAGATGGGAATAATCAAAATGGCAATTCAAATAATCCAAAATGGCAATTCAAAATCTTCTTACAGAAAGCAAAATCCCGAAAGCCAACCCCTTCATGTAGCTGTCAGTCCCTGTAGGTTTCATCACGTTGAGTAAGCAATACATTTTTAAAGCTGTAGCTGAGCAGACACAGGAGCATGGAACTTCATCTTCACAAAGCACACACTGAATTTTATTCCAAAATACAGGCAAACTCATTTAATCTTTGCAGCTGAACATGCCATTATTCATTATTCAGCAGTAAACTATTTTTTGGCTAAAATCCATTCTACCTTTGAATCACTATCTTATGCCAAGACTCTTCATTTTCTGAATCCACTTACGCTGAAAACCCAAACGACTTTGTCCTTGCAAGATAACAACCCCTTTAATATTACCATTTCATTTGTGTCTAGAAAAAATGACAGGTTATTCTGCTAGGTATTATACCACCAGGACCTGACAGCTAAGATCACATATCCATGTATTTTTATCATATCCTTTCTTGCCCATAAAAGCTTTGCATCTTGGGTCATGAACTAGAATTTGTTGCCACAGGAGGCTGTGGAGTCTAGCATTTCCACTAAGTCTGAAATAACAGCTCTAAAACAGATACTAGAGGATACCTCTCTTTTATAATCTTAATTCAACAGATGTGGCTGCTGGGGAGAGGATGGGCAGCAGAAGGTGGCCAGGCTTGCATACTCTCCCTAACTAGCACTACCCGCTACCACCCTCAGAATCAGAATGCTGGGAAGATTGGTCTGACCCAGTAGGGAGTTGAAGTTACTCTCATTGTTCTGAAAACCTGTTTTTTTGAGCTCGGTCATTTATTTTACTCTGATTTTATCACTATCTGCAGCTTTTCTTCTCAGCTGTAGTAAAACTTTCCTTTCCAGTCTATAAAATACCTTTTTGCTTAGTTACAAATACTTCAGATTCATTATGCTGTTCTATCCTATCTCAATGAGCCATTTCAGCTCTTCCATCTAAAGGTCATGTTCACAGTATAATAAAGCAGCACTTCTACCTGAGCTTACAATGGTGTGACAAATTGTATTCAGGAACACAGATAAAAGGAAACTGAAGTATGCAAAATTTAGGAATGGGCCTACTTCATTGCACATGAAATAAACACATACCATCATTACTCCTCAGTTTCTACCCCTAGGCAAAATGTGGGAAAGAGATCCACAATAGCTCATATTTTATCTGTACATTTTGTGTGTTCCAGAACATAAGTGATTAACGTGTTTCTGAACACACAGCAGCAGTCACATTGCAAGGAGCAAGTATTAAGCGAGGCATGATTCCATGGGTTTAAAAACAGTTGAATTATCTACATACCAAAGGCAGCATTAGGTAGTCAAAGTCTGAATAGTAGCTGAAGTAAGCAAGTCAGCAGTTAATGCAGCAAAGAGTAGCCTAGCTCTAAGTTGGTCAAGAGATTAATATTGTCAAAACAGATTGATTTGTATTCAGCCACACATGACAGACCAAGACATACACACAAGATCAATGAACCAGTTAACAATGACATAAAATGAAGACATCATCATATGTTCTATTTTACAGTTTAGGAAGATCTCATGAATTCCTAGGAAGACACCAGAATGAATTCCTGAATTCAAATTTGAAGATCTACTTAAGGCAAAGAGAATCTCTCTTCATCCTTAATCAGAAGGTACACTTGTCTGATAAATACAGTGACTCAGGGATGCATCTGTGCCTTTGCATAGTTTCTTAAGATCTCATTCTGTTAAATTATAGTCTATTTAAATATAAGGAAGAAAGATTTCAGAATAATTACCATGAATGCAATACATAGATATGTTTGCTCTGTTTACAAAAATCTGAAGTCTACATGATTAGTCAGCATCTTTAAGCTTGTTTAAGTAATAATTAAGTAAATTTATAAACTAATACACATTATTTAAAAACATTATATCCTACATAATGGGCAATATATGTATTTAATATGAAAATACATTTAAGTGTATTATACAGTAAAAAGCATTTTTCAAATACATATATCAGTCTTCATGCATAAAAATATTATGTTCAGATATCCATAAGGAAGCATCTAAGATGATAGCCAAATGTATTAAAACACATTTTTACTGAAGATAAATCATTCTGAAACTGTTCTGAATTCTATTCAATGTTGCCAAAAAGCATATTTACAATAATAAGGTAAGTTTAAGACATGAAACTAGACAGAAATCATTAAGTGGAAATCCACACTTTTCACTCTGAAGCTATTGGACTGGAAGTATTAATGATGGATTGGAAGCATAACTGAGGAAGGATTTTGAAACTTACCACTATAGAGTGGCAAAAATAAAAAAAAATAAAAAAAAAAGAGGGGAAAATGGTGAAACAGAAGTTTGTTTAATCATTAAGAAATATTTATATCCAATTACTTTACAAATGAAAATCTGAAAGAAACTTCCCCAGATGTTGGTATACTAAGGACATTTAGGGTGTGAAAGTTAAAACACAGCATGAATAAATTGTATAGCGCTCATCTCTTGTAAAGTATTTCTTTCCATAAATTCAAAAACACTATACAAAGGTGATGATTCCTATTTGACAGATGGGAACATAAGAAACAGAAGCAAGACAAAGTAATTTCCTGAAGTTACATCTTCTGTCACAGACTGGAAAAGAAAGCACTGATTTCTGTATCAGTGACCAACTGGAAAACTTCTCATGTGAGGATGAATAGATTTATTCTCCTTTTAAATAGAGGTGAAAAGACCAACCATTGCTTATGCTTCTTCATAGCAGTGTGTTGTTTCATCGTAAATATTTTTTAAAGAGGAGATCAGCATCATTAAGCTTATTCTCACACTATGGAAACTAAGGCACAGCACAGTAGCAGCCTGCCAAGGTCCAAGGTCAGCCAGCAAGTGCATGACAGGGCTGGAAGCTGAAACCAAGTCAGCTCAGTCAAGCCATGTGCCTATCATCTAAGCCAGGAAACACTTACCAAGGACAAGTAATACTTAAATAAAACTCCAGATCAGCCATGTGTACCATCTTCAACGTTTTTTCTTATATATTGATTTTATTTTTCAGGTCTTATACTCAAGGAACAGTAGTATTTCTTCCCTCAAAACAATATAAGAAGGGGGGATTTCCATTTAATGAGATAGAGAATTCACAATTAAGTTTTAAACTGCAGATTAAGTTTTAATTACTTGAAATCCATGTACTACCATTGTATTATATGTTAGTGTAATACATTGTTTTAATTGCAAGTATCTAATTTTCCAATTTTCATAAGTAAAAAATATAATTCCCTTAATAACCAGTTTTAAAAAAATATATTTTATTATGTTAACTAATGTCTACTCATCAATAACTCATTCAAATGTGCTGAATAACCTTGTTCTCTTCTACTTCTGCTTAGGTCTAACTTGCAGATAATATGAAAGGAAAGGTCAATAATGGACAGAAGTAAACCGTTCCATACTACAGGCTGCCTGTATCTTTAATCATCAGTGCTGCCAACGGCAATGTAACTAAGAAAATCTTTAATCATTATTAGTAAACTTGATGAGTAGAGAAAAAAAAAAACATGAATTGTAACAGGCAGAATTTGAATGATGGTAACTATCAGTCATTAATGTTTCAAACTGAAAAGCATTTTCCATGTATCATATATTACACAAAATTAAATAAGTGTCAGCCAGTCAAATAAAGGACATTGATTCATTGATAGATGCCCCAAAGACAAATAGCACATCTGAGTGAAGCCATCAGTTTTACAGAGTTATATAAAACAAAGCCACATTATTTATTAAAAGTTTGAATTTGTCTTTGGTCGGTTAATGAATTCTGCTCCCAGTGTAAATCTGACAACATCTTAAGAAAGTTGATCTGAGGTCATATCAACTCATGCTACATCATCTTCCATCCCAGTATTTGCATCCAATTATATTATTTTGTATTGTTGCCAATTTAGTTTTATCATGTAACATTTAGATGAACTGCATGCATACAATTACCTCCTTCATTCTCATTTTTTTGGCCTATTTAAAAAAGATATACCTTTTCTGGAGCCCACTAATGGTGTCAGTTTGCAAGACAACACACATGGAAACCCATGGTACTTCTATATTAGGGGAAAGAACTTGAACTCAAAGGGATAATGATGCTCAAAAGTCAAGGAGAATTTTTAGTAAGAAGAATTTAAATGATCAACTTGTTTATGGCAAGGAGATGAAGAAGAGGGGATGTAATAAAAATACACTGAGCAACAAATGTTCTGGAGAAAGTAGCCTTTGAGCTGTTGTTTCTTTTGCCTCAAAACACAGTAAAACAAAGTACATTTTTCTCACATTAAGTAAACTGAAATTTTGTTACAGAAATCACTGAGATTAAGAATCCAGCAAGCTTTCAAAATGACTAACTACAAAAAGGACATAAAATATATGTAGAATTAAGATGATTAATGATAAATGTTTTGGAACTGATTGTAAGTCTTATGGGACCTCTCTCTGTCACAGAGCATCCATCTCTCTAGCACGTGGGTTTACCAGCTCCAGAGGTCTGTTTTCCTTCAGCCCACATGGTGCTGGGATCAGTTTTATATTAAAAAGCTCCAAGATCTAGTCCAGGCAGGCCATTGCTACATCACAATGACTTCAGAGCCAAAAGTGTCAATCTGCCCACTCCAGGATGTCTGAGGCCATCAGGAAGGGATAGCTGAGATCATAATGATTCATTTCTTGAGTCTTAGCAATTGTTGTATGCTCTCCAGGGAAGATGAGGGTGATTTCAGACATACGAGCACAACCTGCCACACTGAACATCTCTTAGGAGGTAATTATTTTTGGTCAGTACCAACTTATTTGTAGCAGCTTGGCAAGTATTTGCCTAAAAGCAGTAAAATGCTAAAAAGTGATTACCTTCTTTGCTCATTGTTAGGGATGGGAGGCTGCTGCTGCCACAGTGCTGATGGGAATTTGCTTTCTGAGGGAACCAAGGCTGCCAAGAAGGAAGCCTGGGATCAGTCATAATAGGGAAGAGTTAGAGAACTTCCGTGGACCCCCATTTGACCCCCATTTCTTAGGAGTGAAGACTTGACACTGGGAAACAAATGCAGCCTGACCCAGCAAAAAATGTGAAGGTTGCCTCAGATTTGAGCAGATGTAGATATGAAGACATGGACCTGATTTGGAGGAGCAGAATTAAATTACCTATAGCCTGATAGAAGTAGAACCCACTAAGTCTTGAGATGTCCAGGGACCAGAAGCCAAAGAGAATCTAACTTTGTATTAAAGCTGAAGTACTTTTTTTTTTTTTTCTTTATTTCCTTTTTTCTTTTAAAGCTCTACTGGTTGTAACAAAATCCAAGCTTTTAATATGTGAGCCCAGGGGTGGTACAACACTCCCCTCAATCTACAGTCAGCCTGAAACAGTAATTGGGAACAGGGAATTCCTCCAGCACCCTCTCAGGACACATTTTCAGAACTCACAATCCTGGATACATGGACGTCAGCACAGGAAAATATTTTATCAAAGAAATTAATAGCAGTAGTCAAGCACACACACCACTCCAGAATAAGTGCTAGGAGTCCAACCATACACAATCTCACAACCATTCTCTCTCTTCACAAGAGCCTTCTTTTGGTCATGAATTCCACTCACCTCTAAATTTTTCTCGAGTTTTATTCTGGTTGCATTTATGCTGAAAAACTGAATTGATTTCAAATTCCATGTGGTTAGCTCTCTAACCAATCTGCCAATTGATAGCCTAGGACTGTGCTAGAATTATTATTATTATTATTTTTAAATTACACTTTAACATGAGAAGGTAGTGAAACTGAAATAGCTCAATTACATTTTTTTGCTTTAAAAGAAGCGGGCTCCATTTCACCTGATGTCACGTATAGGATAGCTAAATTGTTTTGCATTACAAAGCAAGATTTCTAGTTGCTAGTTTCAAGAGGGATGCTGGTTGTAAACCAGCCAATCTTCTTGACTTAAGTCAACATTACAGCTCTGTGATTTCTCACAGTGCCAAGCCTGGGACAGTCACTGGCAAACAGATAAAACATCTGAATTTCACTTTATTGTTGAAAGGATATGAAATAATGATAGCTCTTCTACAAAGGATGCAAGTGACAGAAAGGCCTCAGAGACCCCCATGTTCAAAATCGCATATATGCGAGACAGCTGCATCTGTAAACAATTTGTACTGATCTGCTTCTCCTGAGACCCAACAAGCTACCAAGAATAGGCAGGACAACTAATGAGTCATGGAGGAAGCTGAAGTAATGAGACATAATGTTAAATCAGAAATTAATTTAGTATAATCTAGCTGTCAACTTTTTCATCAAGAAAAATAAGAAAATAAATAAATAGTGTCATTACCAAGAGGACAGAAAACTGGCTGCATTTATTGAAAACTCTTAAAAGATTTTTGTAAAACTACATGGTTGCATATAAAATCAAAATACACTTAAGCAAAGGTAATCAGGGAGAGATGGGCTGAAGAGTCCCCAGATTGGATACGGCATAGAAAATAAAATAAAAAATAAAGAAAAAAGCAATGTCCCTAGACAAAAAAAAAACCAAACCAAACCAAACCAAATAAACACAAGGGAATCTGGAGCCACCACAGATCTGTAACAACAGACAACATTACCTTTTTCAGACATTGGACTTAAATATGATTGCATCATCTACTCCCTTCTTCCACCTGACCTCCTGCAGTCCTAGATTTTGGCAAAAAAATGACGACAGACTGTGTCCTTTCAACTTGACACACAAGATGCACTGAGGACATCTGGAAATGTGGCTTATTTGCTGTTAGCTCGCTTTTACCAAGCATGTTTTAACCAAAACATAAACATACATTCTTTCTTAGAAATTGCATTAAAAATCATATGCATGACTGTTTGTATAACTTTCTAGCAATGGAAATAAGCTGCCTAAAAGCACCGTAAAGTATTTGGGTATAAAGATGGTAGTTACATCTCCGACACCTAATTTGAGTCCATCTGTAATGATAAGTTCAAAACATATAATTATAGTCAATGATAGTCTATGCCTTTAAATTTATACTATATACCTATACTCATACTATTTAACTGAGGTGAAGTCAACATGTTCAGTATATACACACATATATAAAAAGATAAATTCAGTGCTATTTTTACATCTATACAGAACTTGCCTATGTATTTGAAGAAACTCATTTACATCCTTAGCAATATAGCTAATGAATTAGATTTCTATTGGTGGTATTTCTAATAGCTTATATCATACTTCACTTGGTAATCTTAAACACAATTTACTGTTTGCTGGCAGAACTATCAGCTATCTCAAAGCTATTTCACTAAATTCCATTTAAAATTCATTATTTGTTCATAGATATTTAAATTAAATACAAGCAGGATTCTTGCAATGCAAGCCAAAAGACTCCCCCACAAAAACAAATACAAGTCCTTGTATGCTCTTCTGCAAACTTATATTTCCCGTTCATCTTAAATATGCCTCCTAGTGCTTTAGATTAAGAATAAATAAAGAGCAGACAATAGTGCAAGCAGCATTCAAATAAACGGGACAAGCAGAGGCTAGAAAAATTCATTGATTATGTTGAACCACTCCCCCAACACACACTGACAGAGCATTAATGCATGTCACCAAACATTCCTTTATTTGTGCTCCTGCTAACATTAACTGCATAAGAAAGGTATCACTCAACTGTCTGTCTCAACATTTTAGGACTTTTACTGAGTGTTAGGGTCTCAAGGCTGAAATTTGTCCTTGTTTAGGCGGTTGGCCTCTCATTTTATCCTGTTGGCCTCCTGAACAGATCTGAGGTATAACATATTAGCCTCGGGAATTTTCACACTGTTACTTGATCCCAAAAGGCATTCCCCCTGATTCCAACAAAATTCCATGACCCTGCAGCTTTTCTCAGTGCTCCTCAGACTGCTTTTGACTTCAAGAACTATCCAACACCTTTAGCAGAATCACAGTCTGAATTCTTATCTTCATTCTACGCTTTCTATTTTGATAGCCTCTCAAGAGGCTATCTGATTTTCTTTGATGAACGTTTTTTTTTCCAACCATTTGCTCCCAAATGTTTAGGAATTGTATCAAGAGAGTAAAAGGAGAAAAAGCTCCTTTCTTACTTTTAGAAAAAAAGCTGCACCTGTTTTAAAGGAAAATGAAATAAATTCAGTATCAAAAGGCTCTTTATAAGTGTATCTAAGAGTTGCCTTTTCCTAGATTTTCTTCTTAATTAGGTAGGAAAAGATGAAGACAGATCTTACATCCAAGTCTATGGAAATCTTATATTATCAAGTAACAGCAATGTACTCAGAAAACAGTGATGGAGAGCACTTCAAAAGCCTAACACCAACCAGCTGGAAAAGCAACAAATTATACTTTCCATAGATACTTTGAGAAATTCACTGCCATTCTAAGTCTCACTTAGCTTACCCGGGGTGCTTAACTCCAAGAGCCTGGTGACATGCTATAGCTTAGAAACCTCTCATGTTGTGTATTTAAAAGAGGCATGCCAGGTGGTGTTTTCTTCTTTTCTAAATCTTTTTTATTATCTTTATTATTGAATAGGTGCCTGTATTTATTTAGCATTTATAAAATCATACCTCTAAAAGGGTTATCTGTAAAATCAAAAACTCACTTTGCTGGGACTAGGGAAAGGGATTGCAAACACACTATGAAAGTGGGAGACAGTATTGTGTCTTTGGGACAGGCATCTGTGGGCTCCTGTATGCATGTGAAGAATTCAAACAGGAAGATCTGTAATCTAAGCGCTAACATAGGAAGAGTTTGGGCACCTCTAGAGACTTAAAATTCCCGTGGAGAAAATGGGTGGCAATTCAGAAAAAAAAAAAAAAAAAAAAAAAAAAAAAAAAAAATTAAATAAAAAAAAAAAAAAAAAAAAAAAAAAGCAATTGTCCCTTTTCTGGCCACGTCCAGGTCACCATTTTCATTCAAGCGAATGAAATATTACTGATTTAAAATAATGATTTGTTTTAAAACATATATACAGACATGTCATTACTGAGATAGAGAATACAAAAAGCACTATAGCAAGGCTCTCAGAATGCTATTACCAACAGCCCACCCTACCACCAAAATTTACTTTTCAAAGGCATTTCTGCCAGTGTCAATATCTGACATTTGCACCTGACCCTTGATGGTCAATAACATGTTGCATACAAGGATCAGGTAGGGAAGCAAGTTATTTGAAGCTCCAGGTGAAAGCAAGAATTCGTACCTTTGTAAGAGCTTCCTGAATGATGGCAAAGACTATATTACATCACACAGGAAAAAGCATACTCAATGGTAATCTGGCTGACCCACGCTGACATTTAAAAGAAAATTAATCTGAAAGCCATTATCACTCAGTATAAAGCAATCAAAAGGACTGTCTATATAGCAATATATGACAACATTTCATTGTATATTGAACAATTACAATATGGGGGGAAAAAATGAACATTTCTAATTCTAAAAATCAATAAAGCTACCTTACGACAAAGGAGTAAGATATTATTTAAATTTGTTACTTCCAATAAATGCATTCACTTGGATTTATGCCATTATGACATGACTCAGAGATCAGACAAAGAATAACTGAACCTTTTCCAGAAAATCTGCAAATAGTTTTGCCTGTTTGACAAGTACTGTGAAATAGTAATAGTCTGTGTTACTCTGTTGCATATTCAAAATAAATGGCTTTTGAGACTGATTAGTGAAAACAAAGTGGAACCATTTCATTTTTCTCATGAGCTATTCATTGCTTACAGTTAAGAAAGCATGAGAGATTATTCTTTAAGTAATCTATAAACTCAATGTATTTGAAAATCAAAACTTAATTCCAGACTGAAGCACCACCTTTTCTATAACCTTTCCCTCCACCAGGGAGGAAAAGAAATCATGTATTTCTCCTCTGGAATTATAAAAGCTCAGAACAGCACAAGTGACCGAGCTCTCTCACGAACTCAACTGAACCCAAGTTTCTCACCAAAAATATTGGTAGCACTGAAAGAGAGTTTTACAGAGGTACTATAAGCAGGGAGCACCATGAGGAAAAGTAAGGTCAGGCTCAAATAAGGGGATTGGCACCAAATCTCTGGCTACCTTTGCTGCCAGAATTTTAGATGAATAGATTACTTTAACCTTTCCAGAAGTCATCCTGCCAATAAAAAGCAGCAGGAAATGCACAAGACCAACCGTTTTGATACAGTTCTCTTGCACACAAGAGGACATCATGTACTCTTGTCAAAAGCAACAAAGAGCTGGAAAGATTTTGCATGGGGTTTTCTTCAATAACGTTTTGACATCCTTAGAAGATTCAGCTGATGAGCGGAAATGTCACTGCGACAATGAGGGCAAAACAAATGCTGCACTCCACTACTCCATTCTCTCTTTCTTGTCACAGATACAGATGATGCTAGCTAGCCCAGCTTTTTAAAAGACAAGACCTATTCCCTTTTCCTCATTCTTGTGGAAGACCAAAGGAAAGCAGGACAAGATTCAGGGAAAACAGATGCAACAAGCAGGTAGCTTCAAGAAAATGACACTGCTTTAGAATCATTAACTGTCCTGAAGTGAATATGAATATGGAAATTGGTCATTCTTGATAACCAAAGAATGAATGTTGATGATCATAAAAGTTTTTTAAAGCATTCTCAAATACTCATTATATGGATAGTTCAAATCCAAATCCAAGACACTGATGTGACAATCTTCCACCAAGTATCTGTCTTGGCCCATTGTCTAAACTATCTCTATTCATCCACTTAGCTTGTTCTGCTCTGATTACTTTGCTGTCTGATGTCTTATGAGACATGTATAAAATCTGACTGGATTTTATCCTCAAAACAGTAATAGCAAAGAGTTATCTCTGAAATATCCATATAAGTGTATTTATTACAAGTAGAGCCTACAACTCCTTAGCCTTGATCTAAAATATAACCATCAATTTTAAGACTGCTTAGATTAATAAATATATAATGAGCAAAAGCAGTGGCATACAAGCTATGGTTTCTCCCATAGTACATTGTCTTTATTTTTATTTAAGCACAGCTGGAGCATTGCTGCGTTCTTATTCTTTAAGTTTCATTTATTTGCTTTAACAACTTCAGTACCAAAGTACTTTCGTAACTTTTTTATTATTATTATAATTATTAAAGTTATTACAAGCACCCCCTGCTAGTTTTCCTTATCTTTCCACAAACAAGTGACAGTGATAAACAATGAAATCCAGGGCCCTTGGAAAGCTGCTGCATCTTGGCTGGAACACTTTGCTGAAGCAATGACGCGATTCCAATAAACAAACAGGCAGATTCATTTGCAAATCAATATCAATGAACTGAGTGGGAAACTGGGGGGAGTCATTATGCTCTAGAGCATCCCACTAGCCTCTTGATTTATCTGTTCGCCCACGGCCACTGACAGTGTTCATAACTCCAGTGATTCGGTAAAACAGATGGGACATAAGTGTTCACTTCTAATTACAGCAGTCAACACAGGAGTTTCAGTAGCTTGTGGATAATTTTTTTTTTTTTGATAAATTTTTGGTTAAAGTGAAAATATTTTATTTCAGCTTTACACATAAGCAAAGCACTTTGATATAGCAATTCTTTAACTTGGTTATTACCTCCCTGAAAAGATTTATAGGTATTCTTGATTCTAATTTTAGGCTAGCAATTGTAATACTGCACATGTATTTCATTAAGTGCTTATGTCACTCATTATAACATCATCACTATTATTTGCTGTTAAGATCTCTTAAACTCAGTCTATTTATTGAGCAAAGTTAGAAGTGAGTTAATACAAATTTATCACAAAGGGAAATGTTTGAAAGGAGAGTAAAATAAAGAGAACAAGAGAAAGACACAAATCATCTGGCTAGAAAAGCTGGATTTCATTTTTCAAAGTAGTGAAAACCAACGCAGAGATAAAGATTACGTACAACTTGTGGGAACATTAATGTGACCATTACGTTCTGAGGCAGCCACTATCAGCAATGCAGGCTGTCCAATACTGCCAGGTTGATATAAACTTGGTCATGGCTTTTCTACTTTAAAGAATATATAGCTTGTGACTCACTTTCACCTACTTATTAACTAGTATATACAAGTAGCCAACTGGGCCTGTCTTGTGCTGATGCCAGGAGGGTGAACAGCATCATCAGCTAACCACAGTTTCATGCTAAGATATTAAGAACAGAGTTTAAGAAAACAAGGGAAATTCTGTGATATACACAGAGTTGCGCACTGCTCTAAACAACCAAAGATTTGCTAATCAGATTCAGACAATTGATTATAAGCATAATTTTTATAGTGATTTACATTTGCTTGATACTGTACTTCTGCCAGGTGGTGTTTAATTTCTGTTCTTGAAAGCTTCTGACAAAAGTTTACAAACAGATGGAAATTACAAATTGTGCTTTTTTATCATACAGCTGACCTACAGTCCTCTTGTCGCCAGCACTGCTGTGAGCAGTGAGCTGCTGGCTTTCTCTCAGTGGAGTTCTTCTGTTCAAGGAAGTTTTAGCAAAGTTGATCACTTGCATAGGTTTGATCTTGAAAGTGGCAATGGCTATGAGTCCTGTCAAGCTCGTACTCTTGAAAACATCAGAAAGTGATCCTGAATGTAAGATGGAACATTTTAAGATCTCCTTTTAAAATAAGTGATGGGGAAAATACCATGTGCAGTCTCTCCATCCTGCTTGGAGAGAGGAGTGTGTTGGGGAAGACCCTGCTGCCAAGATCTCTTGCTTAGGCATCCCTGGCAGCTCAGGTCCACAGCAGCAGCCTGTTCAGCACTGGCTGATGTGTACTCTACATTTCATGCCTTCAAGAGTACTGTGGACTTGAGCCAGGCCAAACATCCCCAAAAGTGATCTGCATGACCATGCTGCCTGAGAACATACATGTAAACAATGCTTTTACTAACGTACATGCAGGAAAACTGTGATGAAAAAACAAAGAATTTTCTTTTATACATCAGCCATTCCTTCCTAACAAGAGCTAGGAAAATAATAAAAAACTAACAAAAAAGTTAAGCTCCTCAAATGATTATTCAAAATATCATTTAGGTTTTTCCACTTTCCAGAAGTGTGGATCTGAGCTTTGAATGTTTTGGTCTCTATTCAACAGCATCAAAATGTCAAAACTGACTCTTCAGCCTCAGATTATTCACAAATGTGTTGAGGTTTTGACACTTCTACTCAGACATTCAGGTTTGTTTTCCATTTCTATTGGGTTTGCAGCATTCCACAAATGTTATTTAGAAATCACAAATAACAGCTTCCACACAAATTACCATTAAACTGTGGAGGGCTTGGGGTCCAGCTCATGGCTGACTTTCTCTTTGACTCGCACTGAAGCGCTCCTCACACTTTCCCCAAGAGGCCTCTATACTTTGAGCGACTGCCAGCACCACAGTGACTTTTCCCTCCTCACTCATATTCAGGCTTTGACCTTTTTTTTTTTTTCATTTTACTCCTTGTGTCTTTACCATTCACAGAAAATTTGGTGGCAATGAGCCCAAGTGTGGCAGGCTTTCTATACTGTCTCTGATCAGCATTACAAGTTCCCTGCATGAAACAATAACTAACACCTACAGTCTTTTAAAGACACCATTCTCCACCCACTTATGCCTAGAGACTTTGACAGTATTTGGAAAAATCAGTAGAGCACATCACAAATGCAAGTGGTCTCAGCAAGCTGAAAGAGAACAACTCTGAGGAGTTTGCACTCTCTGGGGTCCATTTCTGTTCCAGTATCTTTATTTTCATTTCCCAGTTGCACCGAACACACACATCTACTCTCTGCCCTTCCATATTTCCACACACTTAAATACCTCCTTAAATGACTTATAGTAGGGTTTGCTATGTAGGTTGTATACAAGCACCTACATTTCAGTCATACATGTTTGCTCTTATGTATGCTTGGTATTATCATTATCAATAATTAACAACTGATTATTTTAATGTTAATAGGTATATAATTTTAAAAAATACTTTGGTAAAAGGTAGGATGATCTTCAGATAGACATTTCTTTTTTAAAAACTGTATGGGTATTACTATTTTAAGGGCTTTTAATCCCTATCCACAGAGTAATACCCGTATTATAATCCAGACAGACATTTAAAAAACAATTATAAACATGCTTAAATGTGAGGAAGACAGAAAAAGTTGAAGATGGAAACAAACTAAATGTATGAGTTTCCAAACCAGGAACCTAAACCTGAGTTACTTGGTCCTTGATGGCTTGGGCTGTCTGAACCCCTCTGAAGAATTCCATACAAATTCTTCTATTTGATTCTTTAGGGAAACACCAAAAATATGAAGCTCCATTCTATACAAATTACCACATTACATACAATAACCCCCAAAGGAAACGTTCTGATGTGCAGGAACCTATGTGCTGTTACAATTAACACCCACCCAGGGCTGACTTGTGCTCCCAGCAGTTTAGGGTCTTAATGGATGAAGCAAGCAGTGAGAATCCCATCCATACATTTCCAAAGATTTAAGAGGGCTTGGCAGCAAGCCTCTTAGGTCAACTCTATCACAATTTTCTCTCTAACGTTTTTTTTCAGCACTCACGCATGCCACACACTTTCTGATTTGGACACTTTGGATGCATATTTGGCCCGGATACTGTAACCATGCTATTTACACAGAGACACTTCTAGCACTAGGGTGCCTCTTTATGCAAACTATCAGGTCAGACTTGAACTGCATAGGTTTATTAACTATTCATAACTGCATTCTTGCTCAAGTGCTGTATTTGCTAGATTGTTCCAACATTAAATCAAGACGCATTCAGAACTAACTTTGATTTTTAAATATCTTGAATGCTAATACAGTTTAGAAAATGAACACTACAAGGTAGGGATATTTATTTATTTGTTTTCTTTAGCTATTGCTGTTGGTTTTTTAATGTGGCAATACACATCTCAAAAGATTCTCTATAATAATTTTACTGGAAAACATGTTGGGGAACTTGTTACATTTTCAAATCAAGATACTTGAATTAATCACACACAGTCTTTGTCATACTTCAAGGTGGTGTTTTTTTCTGTTTTATATGATTTAAAAATATTTTTAACTAGTTTTTCTCCCCTTTTGAAAGTTGGAAGCAAATATTAATTGCATATCAATACCAATCACTCGAGGTGCTTTCCTAAAGACTGTCCTTGGAATCCAATCACTATTTGCACACACATTAATAAAAGTGCAAAGCTTTTAAATCTGATTGCTTCAAGTTGAACGGATGGGTCAGTGCCAAACAAATTCATCTCATTCACAGAGCATGGTCTATAGCAAACTATAACTCCATTACATTGAAAGGACTTGATATAATAAATAAAATACGAATTTTAAAAGTTACCTGAACGGCTCTTAAAGTGCTCTGTAGGAGTTTATGTGCAAGCTGCATTATTTATCTGAAACTAAAGCCAGCTGCTATTTGAAGACAGACATAATATTTGACACGGTGTGTATGGGTTAAAGGCTGCTTGTCTGACACAAGAATCACTGGAGTGACAGGACTATCAGTTCTATCAAATGAAACAACTAGAGGTCAATGGTAGCAAAGACACACCTGGCAGTATCAAATGAAAGGATGACCTTTTGGGCAAGTTCTTGGTTTAATATTTATAAGTTCAATCCCCATTTCAACTGAACTCAGTAAATTGCCTTCTTCATCTGTACCCCATGCCCCAGATGGAAAAAGAATGGGACTAACAATCCTTTACCTCCATGTTTGATGTGCTTTGGGATGATCATCAGGTAACTGCCTCAACAGAAAAAGATCAACCTTGTAAAGTGATCTTTGAAAAAAATTAAAATGTTTTAATACAAGCCTGAAACGCAATGAACAAAAACAATGACAAAAAAAGCCATACGACAACAGTAAATTCATGTACACAAATATTATTTTATTTCCTTCAATGAAAATTTTAGCAAGAAGATTTTTTCAGTAAAAAGTACTAGAAACTAAAACTCTTGGAAATTGCCCTTACAACACAGTTTACACTGCCCCACAGAAGACACTGTCAGAGACAATCTGGAAAATGCTCTCCTTTCCAAATAAGACTAAAATGAAAGAATTCTGTACACTGCTGTTGTGTTCTTTGTGGGAAGAAAAGGGAGAAAAATATCTACTACCTACTCTTATTTATCTTTCCAGTGGTTGGAGGACAGCACACAAAGCAAACATCATTTCCAATAAGAACTGTAGGGACAAACAGGGCCAACCCCTAATTTGTGACTCTGGAGAGCATCCAAAAAGATGATGCAAGCCTCAGCCTACACCAAACTGCTGCCACCACCAGCCTATCTCTTTGCTCCACATGTGCAATGCCTTCCAGCCCCAAGTCCCTCTGAGGACATCTTCCACACAGCTGCTATTATAGGCATCAGAGAATACCCTTATATATATCTTGACAGTAAATTCTTCTTACTGTATTTCTCTTCCCTGAGGCCAGAATGCATTTCAGACATCCTCCTTCTTCACAGCTTCTTTGCAGCCCATTTAACATGCAGTTCACTGCCTTGAATTCCTCTCCTCTGGTCTCAGTCTAGAACCCTTCCTTCTGGTTTCTGACTTCTGCACTTAACTGAAACTGTTCCTACTAATATAACTCATTCACTTTTCTTAGCCCAACTCTAAAATTGTTATTATTTGACTTGCCAGCAGTTTTTAATGCTGGTGATCAGCTTTCTTCTTGGTAAATCTCATCTTCCCAGCACTTCTCCCCTGTATTTCCTTTCACACCACTTCTTCAGTATAGCCTCTCCAGGGGAAACTTCGTGACATTCAGCAAGCTCCCAAGGAAAGTCCCATATCCGTTCACTCTACAAACCCCTCTCTAAATTAACTCCATCCAGCAAGCAAAAAAAGCAAGAAGATCCACTGCCATCCACATGCTGATGAATCTTGATCTACTACCATGACACATCTTCAACGTTTTGCTCAGTCTAAATTGTTAGCCTGGTTTTTGGATACCCTCATAAGCTTTATGGGGATAATGAGATTTCTCAAATCCACTCCCTTCAGGGAGAAGGAAGTCCTTTTTCTCAGTCAAAATAGACAAGCAGAGAATAAGACCTACCAATTTAGACTACAATCCAAGTGTCATCTTTGACTCTCGCTTTTTCAAAGCCCCTCATCCAGGATAAGCCCAAAATCTCACAGTTTCTTTAGACATAACCTTTCTAATAAACATTTCTTTTTACCCTTCTGTAATGCTAAAACTCCTTTCCCAGCTCTGATGACATATTGACTACTACAAAGTTCATCTTTCTGACCTTAAGAACTGCAAGTTCTTCTCATATCTTACAGAAACTTCTGCTGCAAAGAGGATCTCTAACCCCTTGCTTTGATCATTTCACCCATCCCATCACATTGCTTCAAGAGCTCCCCTATTATCTGTTACATCAAAGATAGGCTATCTATCTTATCTTCCAACACCGTATATATTTTATTCAATTTTTCATGTTACTTCTATTTCATCGTCCAAATTTTGGCCTTGGTGTCAACCTTCTTCCCCTACCACTATTTTTAAAAAGTTTCCACAAATATTTTAAAACTCCATGCATCTTTTCAAAATGCTAATTGCTAGGGTCCTGGTATACAGACACTATTTTTGTCATTGAATAACTTCCATAATAATTCCTCCCCTGATGTCTCTGTCTGTCACCTCTTGTATGCCACAAATTCTTTGGGAACACACAGTGAAATAATATCCTAGCTCATAATTAGACACAAATAATATAAGCACAGCAGTTATTAATAGCACTAGTGGTACTAACAGCAGCAGTAGGAAAATAATTATTCATGGGACTATATTCCCATTAAAAAAAAAAAAAAAGAAAATCTTAAATCTTTGCTAATTTTTAAGGTATTTGCCATCCTCCAAGGTAAAAAGATAAATGAAGGACATGGTACTTCATGCTTTGTACTGATGATATACTGTTCTATTCATCTGACAGAGAACACTCTTGGCCCGAGGAAAAGACAATCTTATTGCACTATTACCACACTGTCTCAAGTTATAAGCTTATTTTAAACAGCTCTAACTGCTTTTCCATGATGCACAAGGATCCTGGATATTTCTTCTCTTAGAAGAACATTTCTCCCTTATAAGCCTCTGCTTTGGACTCTTTAGATCGGATACTCCGAACCGTGAACAAGCAGGCGTAACAATTTGTGTTGTCTCCTACACACTGGGCAGTGCTGCATCAGTGGAGGCTAACCCTTGCACCTATGCCACATGCTGCCTGCCCAACGTGGCAAGAACTTCAGGAGAAACAGACCCTCAGTCCTAGACCTTGCTTGGGATGCACATTCTCAAACCAACATAAATCTTGCCCAAGCTTTTATCTCGCACACAAACAGTGTTACACAATTAGTGCAAGCAATTAGTGAAGGCTTAAATCTTTTTCCAAATTAGTTTGAACCTAAAAGTAACTCTTGGATAAATATAATTTAATTTCACCAACTAAAAAAACTGTGATTAAAAACTGCCTCTGAAAAAGATGCAACACAGGTGCAAATTACTGTTAGCAATTATTACTCATCCTTTCTCAGGATAAATGGCCTTCCTCTATAACCTCTGAAACAAGTAATGAAATGAGTCAGTGATTTTCTTAATCAAGAACACCAGGTCTACAAGTGCATCTTAAGGGAGCGATGATTGACTGACTGAGTGACGATCTGTGCTCCAAGCCAGTCCTTGTGCTTAGAGATGTTTGTAGGTGTGTCCATAGGAAAAGTCAAACTGTAATTACGGTGTGTACGCACTGGCACTGAAAATTCAAAAATAGAATATATTAGAATTGCAGTATGTGTTTTGTAATCTTCAAAGTCAAGCTACCCTAACACAGTAAGCTGAACAATTCACCAAATGTCCAGGGAAAGCTGAAACTGGAAAACAGCAAATAGCTTGTGTCCGTTACATTCTTCTGATTTTAATACAGAAAAAACATTTTCTCATGTAGCTGTACTGCTTTTTCTAAAGTCTTATAATAACAAACATTGATATAGTGACAAAATGCAAATGCAGGAACATATTTTAAAATTAATCATCCATAATTAATTAGCAATCTCTGCTTTCTGGTAAATTATACCTAAATTGCAGAAAATTATCCTTGCTATGAATGATAAAGTCATCTACAGATTTACACTATTTTAGAGAAACATTTTGCATATATTTATGTATTATAATAACCACAGGTACATCAGAGTATTGAATTTAACTTTCCACTACATTAAAAATACATACACACAAACATACACTTGTGTGTATATACATAAACACACTCACAAAATCTATCTTTAAATTACCCTGTGTTCCAGGAGTCAGCTGGACAACCTGAAGTAAAATAATTTGATAAAAACAGACTTTGGTTACAAAGGAGTTGGGGGGAGGGATAGTTTTTAGTAGCTTTGGTTTTTGGTTCTCTCCAGAGAGTCATCCTGGGTCAGCTCTTGCAAAAAGCTAATACTGGATGCCTTTAAAACAGTTCTAAAGAAGGTGAATAGTGTGTGGCCCAACATGGCATTTCTCTGTTTCCAAGTCATTAACAGCTTCTCTTCTTTCAAAAGAAAACTATAAATACCGTTCCTCCCAATAGCTAGAATCCCCCAGTCATTAGGTTAAATTTGTGCAGAGAGCTACTTCTGGAACTGACCATGTTAACATAAGGAAGGAGAAATTCACTAACCCAGAATAGGTTAAATTTGTGCAGAGAGCTACTTCTGGAACTGACCATGTTAACATAAGGAAGGAGAAATTCACTAACCCAGAATCAGTGCTATGCTACCACCAGCTCCTTCTCCCTGGACATCAACAACAATCTCCACATCCACCAGCTGTAGGATGTGGAGGCAGCTTTTCCATGGCCCTCCCATATGAACAGGCTACCTTGCACCATGCTGGTCAGCTCCCATATTTAAGGGTGACATTCAGGAGAGATAAAAATATAATGGATGAGAAATTCAGCAAAAAGAACAAAATTATCTTGAATGAAAGTGTATGCCTCACACTTTTATCTCACTACAGTAATCTAAACTGATCAGCTTTGGTAAACCTAAACTGCATTTCCATCATATGACCTTTATTTTCACATACTTACATCATGTTAATTATTGATTTTTTTAAATGCTAATTGTTCAAAGAATGTGTTTTTATAATGTCTACTCCCACCCATAATTATATGATCTGTTCTTTTCCAAATTCTTGAGTTTATTGTCCTGTTCTTCCACTCTTACGACCTTGATTTCTATTCAATTGTCTTCCCTTTCACTAGCCAACCTACCATTTACCCTGTGTTCTACATCAACAACCTTTCCACCACAGCAATACTTACTACACCATTACCTGAAGTCTCTGCCTTGCTCCCTCTGCTTTGTGAGGAGACCATTCCAGTTGGTCTTCCTTTAACTATTTCTCCCAAGGCAAACTTGAGCTAAACTTGCTTATTCAGATCACAACTATTTTTATTTCCATATGGGCTAAGTCATTACTGAATACATTTTCCTTGCATTTCTTTCTAGAATGAGGTTTCAGGTAAAACAATAGGTTTATATAAGATGCCAGAGACATCTCAGCATTAGTATTACTGAAAAAGAAGTTATAACTTCATGAAGTTATTCTCCTCAGGTCCCATACACCTTCTTGGAGTACACTGGAATGTATCAATGCTGACCCTGCCAGAAGAGCAAGAACGCCCAGTTCCTGTATATACAGATTTAATGACATTAAAAAAAAAAAAAAAAAAAAAAAAAAAAAAAAAACACAAAGCGATTCCCTAAGTATAAATGCCCAGTCATCAGAATAAAAACATGAGCTGAAGTCTAGTTTCTTCAGACCAGACACATTACATTGAGGGATTTAGTAAAACTGCTGGGAAAGCAGTTTTTAGACTCGTAAGGACTTGCTGTAACTCTTGCCAATGTACTTGATTTCCATAATTTTTTCTCCTCTGATGTTCCCCAGACCTCACAAAACTGTTATCTTTTATTGTTAGAGATGTACAAAATGTGATGCAAGCCTCACGTTTCTCACAATTGGAACGCTAAGGTTCAAGATCTGATTCAACATTACTATTAGAGTCAAACAAGAAGAATTTCTGAAAATATAACCAATAAGCATTCCTGCTATTGGAATAGGAATTGTAAAAGGAATGTCATTTACATGAAGCTGTGTAAGCATTTAAAAAAGTAATTTATTCACCAAAGTATGACTTTTTATTCCTCTACACTGTGCCCACATATCTATAACATAAGTAAATTATTGCTCCAAACATATTCTCAGAGCAATCCCATACCTTGGATTACTCATTGCAAAAAAATGTGGAGGTGTATTTTTTTGTTTTTGTTGTTCCTATTTGGCCAAATGGAACAAAATCTGCTTCTAACTCATTTTATTCCAAAATGGGAGGATTTGTCAAGTTTTACCCATTTAATGAGGTTTGTTTGGATTTTAATTATAATTACTATTCTCTTGAAGCAGAAAGCATCTTACTATATTGCATATGTCAACAATAGCAGACAATTTTAATTTTGAGAAAGAAATAGAAAATCAGAAGATTTAGTAAAAATCAGGCAGGTGTAATTTACCTCAAAATATTAAGAGAATTATTTCTGCAGTTCTGTTACCAGCACTCACAAATCACTACCAGCTCTTTAAGCAAAGAAATTACCTTCTAAAAACAGAAGAGGCATAATATTTTTCCCTGAAGTTATTCACCAATATTTCAAGATGTTTATATACTGTATATAAAACAGAGATACAGACTAATATGTTGAACATTGGCAACATAAATAAAAAAGAGATGTATGCCAATATGAAATACCAAGTGCCAGAAAATCAGTATTAAACTTTTTTTTTTTCCTGTTAAATTCTGAAAAATAAAGGTCTTTGCTTCTTATGAAAAAACATTTTATACATTTACTTGTGGGTGCAGTGTTCAAGATGCCATAAATAATTCCTACAGCTCTGGTGAAGTAAGAGCAAAATCACCGACTGCAGAAGGGAAAGAACTCTGGAGCACTGGTCTCAGACAAGTGCCAACTGGGAGCACTGCAGAAGCAAGGTGCTCAGCAGCTTCAATGACCAGAAAAGAAGGATGGCCACAAATCATTGTGAAATGATCCCAAAAGTCTAAAGGAAAATAAATAAATAAATAAAAATCTCTCTCTTCCAACCCCCCCATCGTTAAACCAATCATACATCTGATAAGAACCTGTGTAAAAAGAGAAATACAGCAATCCTTGCTTTCCAGTGAGGACAGCAAGGTGACTACGTAAACAGGGAAGAGAGAAATTGTAACTATGTAATAAAATTAGTATTGCTCTGGAAGTTGGTATCTTCAGCTGCTGTTGGAATTGCAGTGATTAAAATAATCCTGCCTCAACAATACATAGTTTTAGCATTACTTTTTAATGCAATTAATCTGCTCTCCATTTTTATATATATATTTTTTCTTGTTTACGGTACTAGGCACATGAGATATGAAGTTTTGCTTTCAGCTGGCATGCTGCAGTGATATGCATATATACTAGCTCCCTTATTGCAGTAAGCTTACTAGTTTACAGGCAAGACAGACTTGCAAGTAATAATATTCTCAAAGACACATCCAAACAAATATTTTGCACTTCAGTGAAGCTGCCAAAAAAACAAGTCATGCTGAGTTAAAGGTTTCGTAAAGCCAAGAATTCCTTCTCTTTTCAAATCAATAACAACATGCATCTGTGTTACAGCTTCCATTTTATTGGTTCACAAAACTAAAAGTGATAATACTGAAAAGCAGGATGATTGAAATCTATAAAGTAACTGATATCACCTACAGTTTTAAGGAAAAATCTCATTAAAATATACATCCCAAGCAAACCATGAGTTCTGTGAAAAAAAAAAAAAAGCCTCAACTGTTACTGCAAATATGCAATAGGAAACTTAAGAAACGCTAACATACAGCATCTCTTCCATATCTTTCTCCTCTTCAAGCGTGCTTTATACAAAACATACAAAGTCAGAATTTATTCACACAACAACTGTTTCCTGATAAGTCTTCAGAAAGACCCCTGGGTCATCTAGCACATCCTTCAAACTAGTTCAGGAATGATGGTTATGCTGAGATGCCCACGTGTTTTATTTAGTGCACTCTTGAACACCCTGAAGGACAACGCCTCACTGACCTCTCTTACCAAGCAGTCACATTGTCTAATCGACCTCTCTGGGGGAAAAATTTCCTTCTTTAGCTTCAGGTTATAACTTCCTGCTAGACCACCCATCATCACCTTGAATAATTCCTCCTCCTCCTCTCCTGTTTATTCTCAAGTATGTCAGTAGTATTCCCTTAGGCAGGCTGTTTCGTGCATTCCTGAGACCTGTCTTCACAGGTCATGCTCTCCTATCTCATCATTCTTGGCACTATTCCTGGAAAGGCTTTCATGTCACCATGTAATACAGAGCCCTTAATGACAGAAACAATCCATACAAATTTACCTCTACTTGCAACCCTCCAAAATTATTCATTGGCAAGTGGAAGAGGCAGGTGAAATTTGGCTGCCTCTACAGGCAGATCATACAGAAAGGGAGCCTTCTGAGTCTCTGATCCTGGTTGTCTGAGCCAAAAAGTAACTGGAAGTAATAAATCCCCCCTTCCATTTGTCAGTTACTGATTTTTCCTTTTTTTTTTTTTTTTTTTTTTTTTCCATATATTCACTTACAGTGAGGTCACATAGTCCGGCCTTAAAAAAAATTAAAAAAAATATAAAAAAATAACTTTTGCTATTACATATTTGTTACAAGTGAGGCTGGGCTGGCATATAAAATACACAATGGCACTATGCCAAGAATATCTAGGATTTTTGCAGGTGTTGAAGGGAGCAATTTTCTCCAAATGTTTAAGGAGGGACACACTCTCCATAGATTAGGTTTGCTTTAAACCCAAAGTGACCTTTTAATGCAAAACCAGTGATCGCTAACATTTTATAAATGCATTTACCTTCCATTTTCCTAATAAAGGCCAATTCCATGTTTATACCTATACCATTGAAATAGTTATTTTTTTTTTCTCTCTTTCCCCATCTGTCTTACAGTTAAAGCAATTCTGTAGCACAATAACAAACCTTGAAAACTTATGGAAATGTCAGTAATCTCAGCTGCAGTAAGTCTGACACATCCCAGAACCTAGCATTGAGAATACAAAGTAAAAATGATACCTAAACAAACAAACAAAAAAGCAGTAACAACCAACCAAACAAAAAGCACCTTAAGTTGAATTCTTTTAGGCTTTATAAAGTTTTCCATGTATTAGATTTCAGAGTCCCCTATCTCTGGGCTTCCCAAAGTCAAATAGGATCTCTTGCCCCCTCAAAAGATGAGGAGGGTTGAAATCTAGATCCATATTTCCAGAGGGAAAAATGTATCACTTCCTCTATCAAAAAGGCAAAATCAATCTCATGCCAACTTCAAATAGCTGATGGCTATGACTTGTGGTTAGAAAAAATTGTTATAATCATTTATGTCAGGGTTCATAATCTGGACACTGTCCAAGAAAGTCTCTAATTCTTGTCCTGCATTATACAGGAGGGTCTGTATGCAATTAGAACTGGTTGAAGTTTTTCAGAGATTATCAGCACCACATCCAGGAGCTTTTGAAGATCTCCAAACAGAGCAATTTCACAGCCTCTCTGGTCAACCTATTTCAGTGCTCTGAAAAGAATAGCTTATGGAAGCAAAACTTCTTATGGAAGCAAAACCTGAGATCCAATTTATTTTTCTAAATTCTTATTTTATTTTGAGCTAAAACAGGAAAAAAAGTAAAATATACCCAAAATTTAAAAAGACTTTTTAAATTACTATTTACCTCTTTTAGAGATTTTTTCCCCAAAATATGAAAAAAAGTCTCAAAAAATAAAATAAACAAATTCCAAGCTGCATTACTGCTAGTGAACCAGCTTTCGTCATTATTTGGCCTATAGTATGAAATATTTATTCATACTATATTCATAATATTCATGAATAATATTCATAATATTCATAAATATTCATGACATATTTATTTCCACTAACTGTGGAAATAAGTATATCTAAAGGAATTTCCCTTCTACTGCTGCATCTTGTGATGATGTATTTCTGTAAATTATATAAAAATACATATTTCTCTTAAGCAGAAATTTGTTATTGCAGACCACCTGAAATCACACTATAGATCATCAGCTGCACTTACTGCCTATGATACTGAGGAATCATAGTTATCATTAACCCTTCAAGAAATGTTCACCCAGTCTCCACTAGTGAAGAATTCTTCCCTACATTGCACACCACATGTCTCAAGCCTTTTGAGAGCTTCTTTCAAAGCTTTAAATTTTCCTTTATAAAGCTTTTCTGAATCAATCAAGATTCAATATAGGAAGATTGTCAAATAAATTACTTTTCATTTCTGCCCACAGTTAAACTCCTGCAGGGATCTGGAAATATATCAAGATCATTAGCCTTAATGCCTATAATACACACTTCACTTTAAGGTGAAGTGAGTAGTAAAACAGTTTAATACATTAGCCCCTACACTCTGGAGACTTGCAGGGTCTTGATCAGGCTTGCGCATAATTCTTGCTAACATTTCTGGAAGTCTTGGATGCTGAAAAGCAACAGACTTTCTAGCCTGTGTGGGTCATAATAAAACACACCTGACAGTTTCTGATCAATACCTGGTTTGGAAACCTTGTTAGTGCTCACTGGAAAACTAACTCATGCATTTTTGCTGGAGGTCCTCTATGAAGAAAATAACAATACTGACTGAGCTGTGTAAGCTGATTATGCTTCTAAGGCAAGTACTCCCTCATTCCTTGTCCATGCACAAACAGGAGTGAAGTTTGTCCCTATGCTTAGTCTTGCCCAAACTAAATCCTTGCCTCATTTATCCATGATAAAATTAACACTATTATTTTTTTTTTAAATCACCATTGAACATAAATGTGGAGGATTTATTTATGCTGATATAAAAAAAAAATAATGAGCTTAACATTTTTTTAAAAAAATGATATATATATAATTTAGCAGGATCTGATGCAGCAGAACTGATAATTGGAAAGAGGTCTCATGCATATTTTGATTTCTTGGTTCAGCCTTATCCTTGGTTAGTTAAACAAACAAGACAACAACAGTAAAAAAAAAAAAAAACTATGTCAATGCCAAGTTATTAGCTAATGAATATATGTGAGGTTATACTAGGGATACAATACATTCTCAACTCTGGCATATAAAGCACTGCAAAATAATTCATTATTTAATGTTTTAAAAAGCTGGATAAAATAAATTAATGCTAAAAATTAGCCCTTAGCACAACATTAATTACAAGTTTGCCCAACAGTCACATCCCTGTCCTAATTAGCCTTGATGATTTCAAGAAACCATAATGAAAAAAAGACAAACATATCATTCCTACTTCGTACTTGATAAAAACACAGATTCAGTTGCCAAACATCAGTAACACAACCTTTTATCATGAGCTTGGAGATTTCCACAGTGAAGACAACACTCCCAGACACATTATGTTTAATTTCTAATACAGCACAATAGACTTTCTGATCACTTGTAGACAGTGGTTGTAACCCAGGTCAAGAGTAATGGCATGGAAAGACAACCAGAAAAATGACTTGCCCCACAGAACTGTTTTTTACTGAAAGCGCCCATCTGGCCCATGCTGTCCACTTGCACTTAATGTGGTTTGCATTACATGAAATACATATTATTGTAATTTTCTGATATTAGCACCTGACAGAATATTTGTTGTTTACCAACCAGCATTGTCAAAATCTGTCACTTCTGAAAACTTGGCAAGGTATCACATAAGTCATCATATATGTTCCTGAAACAGAGAAAAACAACTGTTCACTGACCTCATTAATAAAAGTCTGGGCTCCCCGTGGGCTTAGGAGTAAGATAGCCCTTCGCAATGTGTCTCGATAGCGGTTCAGCTCTTCTGTTTTCATGGTAGTGAAAAGGTTGGCAAAGACTCTGCTGATGTTTCTGTCCACTTTTTGTAATGACACATCAAGTCCCAGTCTGGAGGCCTGATCGAGAAATCCCTGCAGTCCACGTATATCTGTAACACAGGAGGGAGGAAAAAAAAAAAAAAAAAAAAAGAAAAAACCACTGCATCAACCTTCGCCAATTAGGCAAGTATCACTAATTAGGTGGAAAAATTCTTATTTTTTTCCTGCAGTGCTGTCAGAAGAGTATTCCACGGAGCCTCACAGGTATAAGACAGTCATTTTCCACAGCTCTCTTTCACAGTCAAATGCCAACAGGCAAACTCCATTGATTACCTTTCCCTACAGGTCTCTGAGCAACTATTTGGAAGAGAGGTACACTATCTGTGTGGCTGTGGATAGCTCCCCCAGCAGCTCAAGCCCACAGTGCTGAACACCATGCAAAGAGACAGTCCCACCCCAACCAAATCACAGTTCAAATGCAGAAATCCAGCTGGAGATGGAGAAGCATGGGCGATAAATCACTCAGGCCTAAACTTCTCCTACCATGACCTGACTTACTTAAGATCATGACTACTTTTCCCATGAAAAAAGGTAAGATATCCATAGCCCTCCTTCTGACCCCCTTGCTTTTTTCTTCCCCTCCTACAAATCCCTGCCTAGCCAGAGGTTTGCTGTTCACTGGTAAACCTATGAAACAGTACACAGAGACTCAAACTGTTATGACATATTACTAGGTAAAAACATTGGCTTTCAGTAGGGGAAACCATTTCAAAACCTGTTCATTTGAGTTCTGTCCTTCAACTTCAAGCTGATTGAGCCAAATAGGTTTTCCTAACCAAATTTGTGAGGACATTAACACGGGGCAACACACATTTCATTCTATTTTCATGCTGAACCTGCTGGCTCAAACTGTACTCCGCCTCTGTCTTCAATGCCGATGATGGGCTTCGGGACCCAGGGTGCCCTGAGCTGGAGGACCGGGACGGTGGGGATGACAAACTCCCAACTGACCCTGAACGTGTGCGGGATTTGCTACTCCACCTGGATCCCTACAAGTCCATGGGTCCGGATGGGATTCATCCCCGGGTGCTGAAAGAGCTGGCGGACGTCATCGCGGAACCTCTCTCAATTATTTTTCAACTATCCTGGGAGTCTGGAGAGGTCCCGGTAGACTGGAAGCTGGCAAATGTTGTGCCGATTTTCAAGAAGGGTCAGAAAGAAGACCCAAGCAATTACAGGCCTGTCAGTCTCACGTCAGTGCCTGGTAAAATCATGGAGAAGATGGTTCTTGAACTTATTGAGGTGCACCTGGGGGACAAAGCAGTCATTGGTCCCAGCCAGCATGGGTTTGTGAAGGGTAGGTCCTGCCTAACTAACCTGATTTCCTTTTATGATAAGATCACCCGTATGGTGGACCAAGGGAAACCAGCTGATGTGATTTTTTTGGACTTCAGCAAGGCTTTTGACACGGTTTCCCATAGGATCCTACTGGACAAAATGTCCACCATACAGCTAAATAAAAACATCATCCGATGGGTGAGCAATTGGCTAACGGGCAGGGCCCAAAGGGTTATGGTAAATGGGGCTGCGTCAGGCTGGCGGGTGGTCACCAGTGGGGTCCCTCAAGGCTCCATTTTAGGGCCGGTACTTTTCAATATTTTTATAAACGATCTGGATGTAGGAATAGAAGGTATTTTGAGCAATTTTGCTGATGACACCAAACTTGGAGGAGTTGTGGACTCGGATGAGGGTGGAAAGGCCCTGCAGAGGGATCTGGGTAGGTTGGAGAGCTGGGTGATCACCAACCGCATGAAGTTCAATAAGAGCAAGTGCCGGGTCCTGCACCTGGGACGGGGAAACCCTGGCTGCACGTACAGACTGGGCGATGAGACGCTGGAGAGCAGCCTAGAAGAGAGGGATCTGGGGGTCGTGGTAGACAGCAAGTTGAATATGAGCCAGCAGTGTGCCCTGGCAGCCAGGAGGGCCAACCATGTCCTGGGGTGCATCAAGCACGGCATCGCTCGTAGGTCAAGGGAGGTGATTGTCCCGCTCTACTCTGCGCTGGTGTGGCCTCACCTCGAGTACTGTGTGCAGTTCTGGGCACCACAGTATAAAAAGGACATGAAACTGTTGGAGAGTGTCCAGAGGAGGGCTACGAAGATGGTGAAAGGCCTGGAGGGGAAGACGTACGAGGAACGGCTGAGGGCACTGGGCCTGTTCAGCCTGGAGAAGAGGAGGCTGAGGGGAGACCTCATCGCAGTCTACAACTTCCTCGTAAGGGGGTGTCGAGAGGCAGGAGACCTTTTCTCCATTAACACCAGCGACAGGACCCGCGGGAACGGGGTTAAGCTGAGGCAGGGGAAGTTTAGGCTTGACATCAGGAGGGGGTTCTTCACAGAGAGAGTGGTTGCACACTGGAACAGGCTCCCCAGGGAAGTGGTCACTGCACCGAGCCTGACTGAGTTTAAGAAGAGATTGGACTGTGCACTTAGTCACATGGTCTGAACTTTTGGGTAGACCTGTGCGGTGTCAAGAGTTGGACTTGATGATCCTTAAGGGTCCCTTCCAACTCAGGATATTCTATGATTCTATGATTCTATGATTCATGACTATTAGCATTTTTCTGTAATAAGCATTGGAGTTTTTAGGATTTATTTTGTAGTGAAATTTAGAGCAACGAGAAGGTCAAAGCATATATTAAACCAGGTTGCTCTCAAAAATAACAGTGACCTGATCACCATATCATTAGAACCTGTACCATATCATTAGAAGCCCTTAATTTTATTTGAAATATGTATAACTTGTCCTGATAAGAAGGCATTACTTAATCATCTTTTCTCACATTCACTTCTTGTACTTTTATTATCAAATTTAAAACTCCTAGGTGAAGCAGAATGGTGTAAGTTAGAATAACCATCTAAATAAACAGCCTTTTCAAAATAAAAAGAACAAAGTCTTAGGGACAAAATGTTTTATGGGATATAGCACATTAAATTCCCCCAATAAGTTCCTTCATCTTCATAAGAAAAGTTGCTTGAATCTTTCTGGATCTTTTTTCTCTACAGCATAACACTGATTCTCAAACTCTTGTGAATAGTGACAGAAACTGAACAGCAGGTCTTACTGGGGAAAGAATGAGGTTATATATCTGATAAATTGGGAATGATTTTCTCCTTCTCAGTCTGCATGGTGACCCAGCTATAGGACAACACACATTACAGGGATTACATGTAAATGTAACTGCGCTGAGATGTCTCTTCAGAAATATTGTGTAAAATGGCACTATGCACTGAAGATCCAAAGTCAATCACAGCTCATCATTGCTGCTTTGTTAAACTGCAGGGGTTGCCCACAGTAACTCTAACAATTTCTCACTTCAGACACATGAGGAAACTGGAAATGCATTGGCTGAGGAGACTTGCAGGACCTCTGACACAATCCCAACCACAGCCTGTTGTAGCCCAGTGACAGTGGTGCCTCCATCAGTACATCCTTGCCCCAAGTCCTTCATTCACAATGAAGGACACTGTCTCCCCCATGACCACCCCTTGACACCAGAGCAAAGGGGCTGCAAGGAGGAGCAGGAATTGCCTTTTTTCTTCACACCCAGGACCAGCCTTCCTTAAAAGTAGAAATGGGAGACAGACAGATTCTGTTCTTTCCTTCACGATGAATTCAAGCAGAGTTTCATTAGCCCATTACACAATCATCCTCAGCACATCAGAGATATATTTATTGTTAACATAATAAAACAAGCTCTTCAGAAAACTTTATTACAGCTCTAATAATCTCTATAAACTAGCTTGTAACACTCATTTTTTATTTTTATTTTTTAAAACCTGGAAGAAACTTCTACCTGATGGAATTTTAAGAATTGATACCACAAACAACACTGAAGTTCAGGGATTGAAAAACAACCTTACTCAAGTCAGTAGCATTTCCTTGCTACCCCATCTGGACAGGCTCTTAGATCACCACCAGTCTTGGTGTTACGTTGCCATAAAATATATATGTGAACATCTTTCACCTCTCCCAGGTGAACATCTTGCAGGCTACATTAGCTGAAGTTCTTCCTTCAAGTGCAATACAACAGGGTCAATTAAGACCCCTGTTTTTAAACATTAAAACCAAACCAAAAACACAAAGTCACCTTGAGTATATTCATACTTCTATCCAAACATGGAATTGGTTGTTAGTATGATTAACTCAGGTTCAGAAAGCAGCCGTAATTACAGGGAAATATCAGAAAGGAATAGAAATGTTAGTGCTGTGACAACCACAGCAGACTTTACTGCCTTCCTAACTCATGCTTATTTGTGAAGTTAATGCCTCCAGCCAAGTTCCCCATCAGGAAAGGTGCACTCAAGTTTTTTGGTGGTGGTGCATCTACAGCAGTTCTAACACACTATCAAATAACTGCCAGGTGTGCTTTGTCTCCAGAATCCTGAGTCATCAAGGAAAAGACAGGGTTTAGTGTCATGCAGGCATTTCTGGAATACACTAGTAGAGTTCAGCGCTCACGTAAGTGCTAAATATTGCAGGTGTGCTGAAATAATGACAAACAGCTATTGTCTACAGGTTAAAGCGTTTTATTGAAGGTGTCAAGGTAAATTTGGATTTTGCTAATTTAAATTCAGTAAACTAGTATTCATTACTGTACCTATACTGACTTCATGGATCTGTGATACTAGAAAAAGGTTTTTCTTCTAATTCAGTTTTGTCCTTCAGAAATTACTGCAATGTTTGAGAAACAGTAGGAAAATAGCTTATATATGTAGTTTACTAACAACTTGTCTTTTGTGCAAGCATCTCAAGTTATCACTGCACATAGGAAAGCTGTTTACCAAAGATTAACCATTCTGATATTGCTCTGGGTTTTTTGCCTTATGTTTTCAGCTGACCTGCTGAACTACTGGTTAGAAGTATTGCTGTAGACCAGCATAAAATATCTGATGCACATGGTAAGACTACTTGGACATAGAAGAGCATTTTGTATTCCCTCACAGTTCTTTCCTCCAAGGAAAACAGCTTATTTTCCAATTAAAAAAAAAAAAAAAAAAGGAAAGTACTTATACTTTTTCCAGCTTGACAAGAAAGCAGAATCTGAGATGGAATAAACTGTCCAAGCTCAAGTGTACAAGCACAATCTGTCAGTTTTTAACAGATAAAATTCGGTGTTGGCAATTAGAAAGAACTGCATGACTGTATCTTCCTGAACGCTGACATGTCTGTTCCTACATAGCACTGGGGAGGAGGAGAAGGCTTGGTGGGAACTCAGAAGTGGAAGTGGGAACTGAAGAGCAGTGTTTTCAGTGGTGACTAACCAATTTAGTTGCTTACTTAATGGGACCTTTTTTTCTCAAATAATTATTTGCCATTGTTACCGAGAAGGCAATCATTTCTTAAAATGTATGAGTACATAAACACACAAACACATGCACATATGCAGGAGCATCTGCTTATAAATAATAATGAATTAGGCTCAGTTTTATTTTATCTGACATGTCACATAAGAAAATTATTTGATGCCCTCATTTTGTTCTACATTTAGTAGATCAAAAATCCACGCAACATAAAGGAAAACCTGCTCTTTATTCCATGCAAATTCAAAGAGATATTCCAAAAAATCAGTCATGGTTTTCTATTTCTCATCATTTATGACCGTTGATCTTTCATTTCTTTCACAATTGAAAGGAGCCATATAAAATTCATATGGAATTTAATACAAATAAAGGATTCCATAAATGCATTTGTTAAAATACACGTGCTGCCTTCTGTAGTCTTAACAGTGACTTTTTTCCTTTTTATTAATGCTCAGATTCTAACATTAGAGAGTTTTCCTGAACAATTACTAATAAAATAATTCCTCATACCCATTTATTTCATACTTCATAGGAAAAGTATAACAATCCAAACTCAAATACTTCTGTCTAGAGTATGTGACATATGAAACAGCAGTTTGCTGTAACCGTACAACCTATAGCCAACTGTCCCCTTCAGCTTTGCAAATAGTTACTTTTGTTCAGGTGTTCAGGGTAACCTATACTCAACCACAAAAATTATAGTAGTGTTTTAACTATCTAACTCTCTGCGTACACCCGATTTGTACACATTTAACATGCCAAGCAGGATTTCAGCAACAGCATTGGAAATTTTCTGTTCAAAGAACAGCAAAGTTCTTGATGATGCAAAACCTGCACTCCAGAAAGAAAATGACGCTATACAAAATGCACTTGGGTGAATCTCACTCATAAAATTCATTTGTAAAACTGTATAATAATTGGATTTGTGTAAGATACTCTAGTCTCAACTGCAATCATGTAATTGGAATTATGTCATTAGAGATCCATAAGAGCAGAAAACTTCTTATAAACTTTGTATCCTTCTTGTTGAATCTGGCTTAAGAGAGAATTTCTGTGGCTGAGAGCCCTTTTCCTAATTCTAACAGATATACCACACATTCAAGGTCTGACAACAGAAGAATGAGATGATTTCAGGATTAACTGTTAACAAGGAGGTAAGGAAAGCCTTGATGCACTGCTAAGATAAGAATTTGTCCACTATGACTGCAAAACAAACACTTGCTATAAAAGTGGCTTTATTGGACTATAAGAAATAATGAAATATATCATTTCCTGCTTGAGGTTACATTGGTCACTGAGCTGGCTGACTAGAAAATAACCATAACGTTATAATACTAAATGTGGCATTAACTTCCTCTAGGTAAAGTTTGTTGTCATCTACAACGTAATCCATTTTTATTATATTATCTATGATCTTATTTATATATATAAAAAAAAAACTTTGTAGAGTCTACAATAACATTTGTTGTCATAAAATTATAGGATGTGATTCTTGGCCCTGACACGAGCAGCTTAAAAGTTAACATTTTTGTTTGAAACAGCTGTGCAGTTGGGCACAGCTAGCCTTTAAGGAGGACTTATTGTAGAAAGGAATTTCCAGAGGTAGAGAGCAATATAGTGTCTTTTCAACACCAGTTCCTAACCCCGGCTGACAGAAATTGAAGTACATGGCCATTGTACTTTGTATAGCAAAATGAAATATCAAGCTGGGGCTGAAGGTAAGGCTACAGAAACTCCAAGAAATAAATTCACATCTTTCATTCTTATCCATCAACAAGTAAACTTGAGGAGGACTCCAGAGTACTCCAAGCTTTATTTTCAAATAACTCACACCTATTCTTTTCGTTTGTACATTTGTAAAAACAAAAAGTAAATAAATGTGAAAACCAATGAGATCAGGTGGGGAAAACTGAGCTTCTGAGTTTTTTTTTTTTTCATTTGCTTGATTGCAGGTGCTACACTTCACACTTATTATTAGTTTTACTTGAGTATAACTTTGGTGATATGTCTACGCAGTACCAAGTGTATCAAGGAGACTAGGATAGTTTCATTAATTTAGTATTTATACACTTCACCTTTTCCAATGTTTTAGGAAATATTCACCTCCAATATTCACCTTTTCCAATGTTTTAGGAAAAATAGCGAGGCATTTTTTCGTTACACTTAAGCTCCAAGAGAAGAGAAAAAAGTGTTTTCATTTTCTTAACAGATATTTCTTACTTTTAATACAAGTATATACTGCTTGAATGTAGGTTTGTCTCTTTTGACTGCAATTTGGGTAGAATACTTCCCACACACAATTTAATTTCTTAAGATGAATAAAGTACGCATTTTAGGATTCAGTGACTTGGAAGATAATCTATAAACTCTCTGAAACAGGTCTCCTAAATCACATAGTTTTCATGGGTTTCATTCTCTTGGTTTTACAGCAGCTGTTGTCCCTCTTTTTCATAACTGCAAGATGTTTACATAAGAAATAAGGAAAAAGACTAATACAAGAAACAGATGCACATCCTGAAGATTAAACTTGTGCTGCATTTTAAGCTTTTGGAATGAATGATTTTTAACACCATCTTTGGGTCCTTGCTAGAGATAACAACCCACCTGAAGGATTTAAATATACTCTATTATTTCAGATAACTCAAAGTGGATATTCTTCAGAACTCCTTTTCTTATGTTAATAAATAATGAAAATCTCTTCCTTTAAACAATAGACTACTACTTATGCTTCCAGAAGGGAATTATTTTGTACAGATCATCTAGAATAATTTGACTTTTAGAAGGCAATGAAATTTTCATCCTAAAAGACTCACAATGTAATTCTAACTGTGCGAATAGATTGATTAGACCAGAAAGCAAAATAGCAAAGTGTGTTACGAGAGATAAGACGATATTAATATTTGAATGTAAATGCTTATTAGAGCACAGCAATGTGAAGTGATATTGGTAAGGCATATTTTCTACTTTTATGAAGAGTTTATTCCCTTGTATTCTTACAATCTCTCTGTGCATGCAGCCTCTCTATCCACCTACAACATTTCCACGTGTTTGCCTGGGTATTTCAACAGTCAGTGCTAAGATAATTGCTATCAGCCAGATAATCTTTGTACAATGGAATTCACAATTTCTAAACAGTTTGCGATTTAGTTTCCTCTTTCTTCAGTTTCTCTTCAGAATCTCTCTGCTAAAAAAAAAAAAAAAAAATGACCTTATTGCATAGTGTTAGATATGTCAGAAATCAAAGCCAATTATTTTTACCTTTTCAACTTTTACCAATTACCTTTTTTTCTTAAAGAAATGAAGGAACTCGGTAACTAATAGTTATGCAAGTACAATAAATCTAAGAAGCCATAGCTCTATTCCAATAGTTGTTCCAAAAAAATCTTAAAATAAAACCAAGCCCAACAAATTAAATAGTTTTTAGTAGTAGTATTCAGCTTACATAAGAACAGCTGTACCAGAGGAGACCTGTTCTGTCTAGCTCTATCACCTGTCTTTGACAAAGAGTATAAAACAGGAGCAATCGTGCAATGATGCTTCCCTCTAACATTCTCCCAACAATTCAGTTTGCAGCACAGGGAATTGTTCAGGCAGATCTGGTTTCTGTGTATTTCTGTGTGCTCCGCTAGTATATTTCTGCATTGTAACTGTCAATGCCTTTGTCCTCCATAGACCGTCATAGTTTCCCCTTAAACCAAGATAAACTATGAGCATCCAGATCAGTGCATCTTCAACAGGTTTAACCTGGGAATTTTCAGGAACCCATGGGACTTTCCTTTCCTTTTTTTTCACCTTACTTTCCTAGATAGTTCTACTAGCATTGATCAAATACAAAATGTGCCAGTGCCGGCTCTCCCAGACCAAAAAAAATAAAAAAAAATAAAATAAAAAAGTTTCTGGAAAGAAGAAAGCAGACTATCAGAAATGAGGTAATGATGTCAGTTTTGAAAATTACATGGAACACTGATTTGCCATTTAAATCTACACCACAGGCTGACATGTGTCCACCTCTCAGAAGAAACTGAACATTTACCATGTGTAAATCAGAGCCAATCAAATGCAAAGGTCTAGTCAAAACCCCTTTGTGATATCAAAGGCTGAAGCCTGCACAATGGACACAATTATTTTTACTGAGCAGCTGTACTGCAAGCATAGATAGTTATTAGAGTTTTAAATAATGAAAGGGACTATGAATACAGACAAATCATAGATACTGGTAGTTTCCACTCCTAAATGAATGAGAAAGAGACAGAACACAATACGAAGCCAGATGTGTTGCATGTACAAGCAAATGTTTCCAGATTTGACTTTAATAGGAGGAGGACATAACTATTAAAAACGTTAAAAGTTACTCTGCAGAACTGATGCTTCATACCTGAAACAGCTGATCCAGTCTGAAAGTAACTGGAGCTTCCCAGGAGGCCTGGGAGCACAAAAGCCTTTTAAAGGCAACAACAACCCTTTCATATTTAGCATGAAAGGTCAACCACAGGTCTCTCCTGCTGGATTTTAACACTTAGCATTCAAAAGCACAAGGGAAACCACCTCAGTAAATTCGTTACCATTGGAAAAATTGTGGACATATGCTACAATTGTTGTAAAAAGGGAATTCACAGAAAAACTAGCATTTCCATTCAAATCATCCATTTAGTTCTTCCAAGTGCAATAATTGCCAACTGTTTGCCCAATGGTAAACCACTTAAATGAGCCGTAATAGCCTCTCATCTCATTACTACTGTTAATGCTTTTAATACTTTTAAAAACACTATGTAGTGTTCCTGCCATATCGTTTTATGAGCCAAAAAATAGATGTATTGAAAGAAGCTATGTTTTTGCTGATATATATCCTAAGTTTAATCACAAGACTCTTTTTTCAGCACTTAAGTTATCTTAATGTAATGAAGATAAATTACTGAGCCTAATATTTGCTATGGGTGAGTATAAGTAATTCTAAGCCTCTATCTGTGAGTACATTGGGAAAATGCATTTTTCGTCTTTTGAAGGTCTGAGATGCACCTTCTTAAAGCTATATGATTCTATAATGTAATCTGAACAAAAAGTAAGTTTAGGTTTGTGGTACTATAAGCCCATTTGTATTAATTCATTTGCCATTTATACCATTAAATTGTTGTCATACTTTAAGTTTGGTTACATACTTTGAAAAAAGAAGCATGTCCTGAAGTCCCCTGAGAAGTTGAAGGGTTCATTCTGTCTAGCTACATGAAGACAAGTCTGTGTAGCCAAATGTCTAGCGAAGGAAAGGAAGAATCACATCCCTTTCACTAGATTGCAGAGACAGTCTCCCTGTTGTTTAAATCAACTTTAAAAACTACACATTCCAATCTCCAGAGAGACTGCAATAAAATTACTACAGATAATTAAATTCCCCTTTGAGGAAAGCCTACCGACAGGAAGACTTTACTCTTTTATATTTGCAACAGTAATTATTGCTTGCATTTATGTAACACCTTTCAGCTAAGGACCTCAATGTACTTTATAAACACCTGTACCGTATAATAAAATATACACTACAAATACACATTACAGGAGCTAGTTGTTGTTATACCTACTTAACCATGTGTCACCAAATAATAACTCAACTCTGTTGAGGAAGCTTTCTCCCACTGTAGTACTTCTATAAGTTCTAGTAAAAGACAGGTGTCCTGGGCATACAAGCAGCAGAAAGGCTGTCAGAGCTGCAGGCTCTCAGCTTGGTGGGACCATCTATGTGTTGAGTTGTCTCCACTGAGAAACCAGGGATTCTTTCTAAGGGTACTACTTCTCAACCAGTCTCAGATTGTGGAAAACCACGTCCTTACTGATGTGAGTTTCATAATATCTCCAATTATTTACACTAAGAAGTCTAGATACCACGTGGGTGGGTGCTACAGTTCTGCTCCATTCTTCGCTTTTCAGAGCATTCAGCACAAGGTGGTACAGTGACATTGCATCCAAACCTCAGCCTGAGCCTGACCGCCACAAGCAGAGCACTCTGACCACCTCAGCATAGGCAGCAGATACCAGTGAGGCTCCGCATCACCCTGCTGCACGACCACAGACACTAGCTCGCATGGGACAAGCCTGAGCAGGCCTGCCCTGAACTACTTGGCCAGTATTTGGTGACTTGCTGGCAAGCTGAGTGCAACAGTGAGCGTATTTTAACTCAGAATCCAGGAATAAGGACCCTTGGCCACTATTTTACCCAAATATTGTTCACTAGGCTGTAATTAGGATGGTAGCATCTGAATAAGTTTCATTCCTTTGGCTAGCCGCTTTACCCGGAAAGTGCATTTTTCTTTAGACACTGAATTCAGAAAAACAGAAAAATGGTATGTCCTTCTTTGTTTCGCTACTCTTTTAAAGCCCATTTTTTGCAATACAGCCTCCATAAAACCATACAAAGAAACATAAAAGGATACAAAATCAAACTGTTTTCCAGTATTTTCTGTTAAAAACAAGATAAGAAGGATCCCTACTGAGAAAACAAATCTCTTGTGCTGGTGGGAGGGAGCTGAAAACAAAAACTAAGTTCATGTCACATATAATGACCATCAATTAGTCCATCTTGTAGTAACAACCAGTAACAAATATCAAAAAAAAAAAAAAAAAATCAATTGCTGATTATTCACTTGCGTTACAACTACTTTTATTATGATGGCAAATACATATACTCTGTTCTCTAGCAACACAACTGATCCCAGAGGAAGAAAAACATGCTAGAGAATAAAAACATGAATCTGCTTATAGTTTGTTATCATCTAAAATCTCCTCAGGCATCCCTCTGTTAGCTCCATGCTTTTAGAAAATAACGAGTAATGATTACTGAAAAGACAACTGGTAACACTGAGGTGGTACACTGTACCAAGATTAGTGCCAAAAGATTCTCCACTCATCATATTGTAAACAAAAGTAACACATTTGAACAGACTGAAAAATGAGATGTTTTAGGCCTCTTCCTACCAACATTCAGTGCTTATTTAGCTTTGTGTGAGGCATCTCCGTGCCAAGTCTCCTCCTACGTAGGAAATCTCTCAACATATGAATAAGTGTTCACATAGCTACTCCATGCTGTGACTTATTCATGTGGTAATAATCAAGATAAACACTTCAGATGTGTAGAATGCACTTCTATCTTTCAGGATGTAATGCCCTTCTTTCTTAAATCAGCAGTGAAAAAAAAAAAAAAAGAAAAAAAAAAAAAAAAAAAAAGCACACCTTTCTAACCAGCTCTCTCCAAACAACAGGCCAGGTATTTATGAGCTTGTGGCTGTGAAAGGTAACACAGCTTCTGTGAAGGCACAGCTAACTTGCTCTTGAAAAGCATGCTTATGATTGGTTTCATGCATGCCCAGACAAGAGCAATTTCCCATATTTTGCTGGAGCACTCCATTTCAAAATTAACAGCCATCTTGAAAACACAGCTTTTCTTCTCTTTGCTGTATAGAGGAGCAGCAAAGAAATATTTACAAGTTGGGAAAATACTGCCTCCTCATTAAAATAAATAAATAAAATAAAATTCAGCTGTAGGAAAGGATAAGAGAAAATGGGAGCATAACGCTACCCAGATTTTTTCTGACCCCACCAGTACATCCTACCCAAGTTTAATTAGGATAACTTCATTTAGATAAAAGCAGCCTAGCACAATAAGATAGCCCTTGGTTTATTAATCAAAACCATCCCAGTTTGTCAACAGTATAAATCTCCAGAAAAATTCCAATTGCAAGGTACTATAAAGTTATTTGGAAACCTGCGCATAGAGATACTTCAATGCTTAACCAGGAAAAACAGATCTAACTGCATTCAAACGCAAGAAGTATTCAGGATTCTCTCTCAGGTTACTTCAGTGACACTAGGTTTTATATGTGTACTTAAACTTCAGTACAGCATATTCCATGCGTATTTATGAACAAATGAAATGAGAGCTACATACCTCACTAAATTTAAGTAGAGATTCAACTGTAGGACTCATTAAGGCAAAGTTTCAGTGCAACTCCTGCAAAATCTGACAAGCTTTTATCTCCTGATTGCAGACAATAATATGAAGACCAGTTAGGAAGTTCAATATACCCTAAGGTTAACATGAAGAGATCTACTTTTTCTCTCCAATCAACTTAATTCCTTCGTTAATGTCCTGTAATTTACTGGAAAGGCATTAGCCAATTCTAAATGTCATTGGGAAAAAAAATTGACATTAGAAAAGGCTGTGATGAACATCGTTGGGTGAGCAGCACTGCATAGGTGCTGATATCGTTGGTGGGTGCCGACAGACCTGCACACCTTAACATAGTTTGCCAAAGCAGACTGTGCTAATTTCAGTTACTTCAAATAAAGCAACAGCCTGGAAGAGGACAAGATGTCATGCCAGAAAGGACAGAATAGTATGTTACTGCCAGGCATCTGAAAGTCCATAGATAAGGAAAGGACAAGATTTTAATGTAATTACTGACTTCTCATTTTCCCAGCCTTGCAGAGTAGCTGGAGAGGGGAAAAGAGAGCCATCTCCTTAAGAAACAATGCAGTGAAAGGAAATTATAAAAGATTACAAATATAACTAATACATTCGCGTTACTTTTACATACTTCAACGCCGGGGGGAACAGACACTAAGTCTGCTGAGATCATGAGAACAATTCAGCATGTGATGTTTTACTACAAAAGCACAGAAAACCTGTTTGAACTCTAGATGAACCAGCTACAGTTTTTCACATTAATACACAAGCTCTTGTCTTTATGTTTTATTTTGTTCTTCGCTCCAGGTGGAGTCAATCCCAGCTTTTCTTCCTGAGACACAACACATCAAGCTCTGCCTCTTTGTAGCTGTAAGATAATTTCCGCTTACTGTGCATAATCATAAATGCAATGATCAGATAAGGGCTCTAACGCACGTTCTCTGAGCTCATTCGTGCTCTGAGCATAACAGATGCCTTTCAGTTGTCTTCAGGTTTGAGTATAAACATCATGATAATCATAGTGCTTTGATGCTACATAATACACTCTAGCACTTCTGGTGTCTTGAAGTGTGTTTGATTATTATGTTAAATTTCTGGGAGGTGTGGGACAAGAGACTTCTTGCCAGTAGAACATAACCCAGATCACTGAAAGACCACTTCTTATTAAAGCCAGTGGGATATGTCTGGAAGGCAAATTAACACCAAACAATGTTCTCTTAGACATCTTTGTAATTTTATTGCCTTAATCTCCTCAAGTTTTTAGCAAAAATAAGGTTAATTCCAGTTCAGGTATTTCTTCCAAATCTCCATTCCTATAATCATTCATTCATACAATTATTCTTCACACTACCACGATGTTGCTCTTGGTCACTGAGTAATTTAATAGTTTTCATCTGTGGCTTCTTTTTTCTCACCCCCAATATTTATCTCAATGCGTCTCCTGACATAAAACTACAATGACTTAGGCAGCAGTACCGACAATACAGCTGTAACTTCAGGGAACAAGACAGCCTTGTAAGCTGCTGGAAACACCCTTATTTCAAAACCTCCTGGCAAGAGGTTGCAGATACAGTTTCACACTTCATTTCTTTTGACATGTCCCCAGAACCACTGCTGTGCGTATCTAGTGACAGTATTTGAAACCTCACATCCCAGGCACCTCCAAGGCTCTAGTACACTATCTACTGTTTGCACGAAAAAGAATCATTTTCCCCCTGGAAACAAGTACTCAGTGTTTGTATGAACATAGTGCTTTTGCTCAAAAGAGTAGAATGAACAACCAGCAAAATGTGCTTTAACGCCAGAGAGTGGGCTGGAAGTTAACCTTCTGAGAGTTACTGGGTCACTGATTAAATTCTTCATACAGTGGGATCTATTTTTCATCTGGAAAGTGTCTAACGCTAGGAAGCTCAGATGCTAGGTATACTATAATAGGATCCAATCTAGACTTTCTTTCAACCGCCATTACCAGGTATTTCAAGTCCATAATAATAATAATAATAATAATAATAATAATAATAATAATAATAAATCCTGCTCTTTCTGCTCACATATTTCCAATTTGCGCACACACATTATTCTCCAATATGCTAACTCCCACATCCTCTTGTCTCCTGTACTGGCTGCTGATACAGCTGGCACCCAAGGAATGAGAGGTGAGATGAGGCAGGCTTTCTCTCTGTGTAACTGCCCTCCAGCTGCTGTGGTAGATCAAATTGAAGCAACTATCATAAAACAAATGAGCTGGGCTCTCTTTTCTACAGCACCTCTTCAGCACCCTACCTCATTCCATGCCATACAACTTGGCAAAAACAATGTAATGGGTTAGAGGTAATTAAACTGAATTGTTCAGTGCAGAGAGAGTCATCCTTAGCTTTAGCAGAAGTAGTTACTGTGGTGTACTTACATTTGGAGAGGTTTAGCCATGTGTAAATAAGTACTCTTTTCCAGCCACTTCTAGAAAAAGTCCTACTGAAAACATGAACATTTGCTTAAATCTCTGCAGAGCGAGAGGTGAGGACAGGGAATAGGACTCCATTGCTATGTCAATAAATATCAAGCAATAAATATATTTCCCTTGAGCAAACAGAGTACAATCTAAGCACAGAAGCCAATGGAAGAATATTAGAATTAATATAGACTAGTTAATTGAGGATAAACACAGCAGAAAAAAAAAAAAAAGACCTCTAGAACTTAGCAGTTAGCTGACAACAATTTGAAGAGACAGTGAGTAAAAAAATCTACTTAAAAAGAGAAGAGAATGAATCATCTAAAATTTGCAGAGGATTTAGTGAAGTGCATAGTCCCATGGGCTAAAGAGAAGTGAAGAGAGATAGCAAGGTTGACTGTGAAAATGAAACCACTGGACACTGCAGAATGACATAGGAATATTGAGACAAATTATTTTAGCAACTACTAAGGAACAGAAAGTAAGAGTGCAACACAAACTAAGGTTTATTGTCAAGCCTCTAACTTCATTTACATTTTTCACCTTGTATGGGAATAAAGAGCGAGGTTGGCAATAATTCTAATGAACAGCAAAACCATCACAAAACCTTTTTCAGGCCTGGATTCCAGACAAGTTGAAAGGATCTTTCCATTACCAAAGGCAGAAAAATATTAATAATAATAATGTCATTATTTAAGGGAGATAATGCCCCTCCATAACAATGTCAATTTCTGCTCAAGCAGCTGGATTCCTTTTCTCAGAGGCAAACATATTTATTGCTTTAAACTCTTATTCAGAAACCAAGCATCAGATTCACTGTGTATGATTTCAGACAACGTGCACTTATGCAGGACAAGGATCCATCAACATGGAAGATCTTGTTCATAAAACCTGTTAATTCCCAATTCCAGAAAAGCTCAGTCCTCTGTGCTGAACCCCATCTTGAGTTGTTCCCACATGGATGCAGCTCCTCGTCTTCCTCCTCTCTCCCACCCCAACACAAGGCCAGAGGTCCCCTTTCCACTGTGCCCATCTGCTGTGTACAAAGGGAGAATTCCCCATATGCTCACCCTGCTCCTGACCCTCTTATGCCTAACCCCTTTCCTGGAAATGCATTCAGAAACACTTCTTAATGGTAACCTAAAAAACAAGAACTTAGCAAGATTGCATCAGGCTGAATCAAATATCGTCAATGAGCAGAGTACCTAGGGGCATACTACAAGTAATCTGTCTAGGCTTAATCTGGCTTCTAATTGTAGGAGGTTTGATAGAAATCTTCATGGTAGCAAATCTTCCTATATCTCCCTGGTGAAATTGTCTTTGAGCTTCTAAGAGCCTCCAAGTGCTGTATACATCAATCAGTGCATTCACTCAAAGAGGAGACACTAAATGAAACTGAGTGCAACTCTCACCCCCTATGAATGTTACTGCTTTCTTATGCCCAGATATCCTGGTTTTTTAGTCTTCCAAAAGAAAAGACGAGTTGTCTATAGAGGGTGTTTCCAGTAAATCATAATTTTGTTAAATACTTCTGTTAAATATTTCTGAATCATGCTTGAAAACTTCTACAGGCTTTAAGTGGCTAGTCATTTGCACAATCTTTACTGGATTATACAGCTTCTGAATAAGAAAAACTCCAGCATTCCTGAGGAGTTAAATCCTTTTGTGGAAGTATAAGCAGGAAATATCAAGCAGGACCACAGATATGGGGTCATTTCAGTCAGTGGCATAGGGAAAGCAGCTACTTCAACTCTGCTGTGCCTGTCCAGCGTCCACTCTTCAAGAGAGAGATTAAAAACCTAGAACAGATCTATTGAATTTATCAAGTTATTGAGAAGTTATTGAGCATAGGAAGTATGCTTTATAGCAAGAGAGTGAAGAGCTTTAATTTACTTGGACTATTGAAGAGAAGTTTAAGTCTAATGAAAATTTAAACAAGGATAAAATTTCTGATAGACTACTTTCACTGAGCAGAAAAACAGCAGAGAAAAGTCTGCTAGCCAGAATCTAAAACAAACCCAATCAAATAACAGATAAAATATTTTTTTAGACTAGCAAAAGCCACTGAGCTTATTAGAACAGCTTCCTTTGGGATGTGGTGGTTCAAATTAAGTATTTACAAGTCCCCATCTGAGACTTTTAAAAAAGATATGCAATAGCTGGAAAAACCCATAAGCCTAATTTGAAAGTAAAATTATTATATTCTTGTGATACATAATGACTCAAATTTTTCTGGTATTAAATCTTTGAGACTATGAATTTAATGAACATTTCTGTTTGCTTGAAAAACTATTTGTGAAAGTAGCAAAGCAACAACATAAACTTGAAAAAAAAAAAAAAAAGTACATTCTCAGTAGTGCTGCATCATTGCAAGGAGGTGACTGCATGAGGATGGGGATGTATACAGAAGGATTCATGAAAATTTCCATCTAATCAGCATGAGGGCTTCATACACCATGACCTCAGAAGTCAAAAAAGAAAGGGTATATATGCCAAAACAGAGAAGAAAGCAAATGGAGCTATCAGTAGTTTCTGTATCACAACCTGGACAATTGGACAATGCCAAGATTCCAAAAAAGGATCTACCCTAAAAAAAGAAAAACAAACATATAGACTTAAATCTTAATATTTCTCACTCAAAAGTAGATAAATCTACCTTTTCTAATATTTAAAACAGTGTATTTTTTTTAAAAAAATAACCAGTAGAGAAACTGAGATACTCTGAAAATTTCAGGTTAAAAATATGTAAAATAAATATCTACATTGGTATTCAGCCAACATCCCAAAAAAGATGTATTGTATCATTTCAACTACATAAATCATACAAAAATTTACATAATCATCAGAATTTGCATTTTATACATTATGACAAAAATAAGTTTGCAGAGTAACAGTTCAAAAATTTTTCCTTGTTTCTGATTTTGCAATTTACTACTGCAAATGAATTTGTGATGTTTATCTGACAGTCTTTGACGTTTGATATCTTAGTTTCTTTTCTGCCTTTTTTATTTTTCATCCAACCTTTCCTTTATTCCCATTGCAGTAGTCACTTTGATTTACAATTCCATTCAGAAAACAGAATTTTACACATATATAATCAAAAATAAATAAACCCTAAATGGTAAGTTCATATTTTATAGACTTTTTGTAAGACAAGAGTTTGAACTTTCCCTATTATTTATATATATACGTATATATAAAATGTGTTTACACTTCATGTGACATTGGCAATGGAAAGATAAAAATAAGCTACATATATAGCCTTTAAAGATACAAGCATATGTTAGTTGCAGCTTTCTACATAAATAATAGGACTGGAGAGTTAAAAGGAGAAGTAGTATTACAGAATGAGGCTCAGTCTTGTTTTTAAAACCTTTGTCTTTAGACAGATACTTCTTTCTCCTTCTGTAAAGACTTTCCAAAGGTCTATATACACACACAGACATCTCATGCCTCAGACTCATCAGATGTCCAGTGTCTGTTTGTGTTGCAGCTTGCATTCAATTAGCCTCTAATTGAGACTAATCAATCTCTAACTGATAGATTTTATATAAACTGATTTCTGTTACAAACTAAAGGGTGACAAGATCCCTTAGAGTTGCCCAATTTCTTTTTAGCCTCTACTAACAGCAGCTGAATAGCATATTAGACTGGAAATTAGAGTTTCCATAACCAGCAGGTTCATTACATTTATCTGATATTATTTTTATGCATTACACTACATTGAGAATGATGAATGTGTAATTTTGCTTTCAATACATGCATATAACAAATGGAAGTTCAATAAAATTTGAATTTATCACTCTTCATAAGTGTTATCAAATCTTCAAAGTTGTTTCTTCCTTTAGAGCAATTCTGTCTCCATTTACGCACCTCTACACCAAAGTACCCTCACCTCTCAGTTCCTCCTCCCACGTAATCAATCACACATGATCTTCTCCCCTACCCCAAATGACTGCACACCACTTTAAATTGTCTCTAAAGCAAAGAGTGTGGTCCCCACACATTGAGAAAAATAAAATGTCAGACAGAGTGCTCCCAGGCACTGCAAGTCACTGAGTGGCCACTGCCTTGTAAGGGACAAGTAAGGGACATGGCCAGGTGGCATGGTGGCACATCCCAAAAGCCCTTCCTAATTCTCATGTGCTCTTGCAGACCAGCTTACCCCAAACATTCCTTTCCTACAGGTGACACTTTTCCACATCTCTCATGACATGTCCTGCATTTCCCATCACCTCCCCATGAGGACTCCCTTTCCCACAGCTCCCAGAGCTGTTGCAGCAAGGGATGGCAGCTGTGGAGGAGAGGGCAAGAGGAGAGGAACCAGGGCTGGCTGAAACATTTTGTTCTGCAGAGGTGCAGGAGACAACTGCCCTGCAGGGCTGCAGGATAGGCTACAGCATACCTGGTTGAGAAGGTGAACAGACCCTGAAGAACCATTGCTCCACTTCAACAACATCAAACTCATGAAAAGGGTTAAGAACATGTCATGATCAGGCCAGGATGAGTTCCTACAAAAAGGAAGTAATTCTAAGCTTTTTTTTTTGGGGGGGGGGAGGGGAAGGGGAGGAGGAGATACTGTTAACAGTGTGTTTTCTTTTAACATACTGCTGCAGAATTAGGAAGGTAACTAACAGCACAGCCCCAGCTTTCCCCATCACACACAAGAGAAATGACAGCTCTATGTACAAGCTTTTTTTTTTTTATGTTTTTTTGTTGTTGTTGTTTTTTGTTTTTAATGGTTTCCTGCTGCCTTGATCCTGAATAATCTGTAGCCAACTGTGTTCAGCAGGCTGTGCTCATCAGGCTGACATGCCCTTCTCTGCAGGTGGTCATTCCAGCAAAAATCATCCAACTATTTTGGAAAGGCAATAATATTAAAAAAATACTGGCAAGGAGTTTTTGGTACTAGCAGATTTTGATCATGATAATGCTTATTAAATGTCCCACACTGAATGAATACACACATTTTTATTACTCATCCAGGGAACTGCATTATCATTTATAATAATGAAGTTCTGATATTAACCTTTACCAAGTGTTTGAGCCATGGTAAAAAAGATAATACCATACTAGTTAAAAATTTTGAAAGGACACGAATAGACCCAGAGGAATACTGGGTTTGTTCATCACATACAGGTAAGATATAGGCATCTAGAGATTAATATGTCGGTCAGCCAGCCACAGCATGTCTGCTGATGCAACAATATAAACTGTATTAATATGTAACGTATATCATTGGCAGTGATTAACTTTTAATCAGTTTTAATACCCATAGCGTTGCAAAGTTAAATTCCATATTACTAGTGTAAATGGGTGATTATTACATTCTTAAAAAAAAAAAAAAAAAAAAAAAAGTTCCTGAAGGACATGAGCAAGAAAACAAGAGTGAATACATCCAGACTATATTTAGACACTCCCCATTTACACCCTCAAAAAAGTCCTAAGTGATGAATTTAAACATAGAACTGCAAAGTAATGGTATCTAACTATGACTTCAGAAATACAATTTCCAACTATTTTTTACAAGAAAAAATAATCTTTTCAACAATGTAGCATTTAGTTTTATCTAAAAAAAAAAAAATCCTAATACACAAGGTGTATTTGAATAAATAGGTAACCATTGTTCTTTGTGCTCACTTGTTATCAAGTCATCATGCACTCGTTTTGTTGCAGAATAACAGCATGCGGGAGGCCCAGCCTCCATGTCAGCCACCCAGAGATAGGTGCTGCCAACACTTCATGAGAGGGTTCCTTCCCAGAGGAAATACAAGTCTGAACAGAGAAAAGACAAGTGAGGAAAGAAAATTAAGAGTGAAAGAATTTGTTCTTCAGAGTCATGTTGGAAGTAAGCCACAGGAGATCTTAGATCCTTCCAATAGTTTGGTTCTGTCCTACCTCTGGCTTTTGGCAAGTCACAGCACATCAAACACACTTGGACGTCTGATACCATGTAGAGATGCGTCGTGGCAATTTCAGAACTTCCTAGTACAAACCCCAGTAAAACTGTGAAGTCCATAAATAAAGGGAAAACAAGAATAGTGTTCAAAATGTTGCTTGACTTTTCATTTAGAAGTGAGAAAGGTTCATTTATGGACATTACCTGAACAGTTTGATTGAGAAGTAAGTTCTCCAGGCTACTGGACAGGAACTTGAGATTATGCATATTAGTCAAACCTAGAAATACTAGACCTACCCAATACCATTAAAGACATGAAGGGGATGTTACACAGATAATCACTTCTGGATATCAAAAGGAGCGTCCACAGTCTATCTGTGCAAGTAGCTCTGGCAGGAGGTCAGGCAGTTACTCTCCTTTGGGATTCAGAACAGACGAGGCACAAAAGAACAAAAATCTCAGGGGATGCTGCTGCAGTCTTCCACAACACAAGACAACCACATGAGAAAAGCTTATGTAGCTTTGTCTTGCTCTGCCTTGTCCATCAACTATGTCTCCATGTAGCCCATTTCAAAGGTGGGTATGGTTCTTTTGTATGATGGTGCACTTTTGAAAAATGTTTCAGCTTTGCCTATGCTATTCTTGGGCTGGGAAAATGTGCTGCAGATGGAGATGTTTTAAAATTTTAAATTTAAATTTTAAAAAAGAAATATTTTCCTTTACAAAAAATTTCCTTGCTCTGGATCTATCAACTTTAAAAACCAATACTAGCTAATTTTAGTTAAGTTAAACTCAAACAATATCAAAATCTTTAATATCCAGGGTCTGAATAGATTAAAACCATCTGCACTATGAGACAAAATCCATCCCCTTACATTGCTTACTGCCAGCATGAAGGAATTTAGCATATGTCTGCAGGCATTTACCTATTAAACATAATGCCAGTGATTCATTCTACAAATCAATTTTTGCTGATAATTAAAAAACAAAAAAAAAAAACACCACTAATTAAAAGCTATACTGGCAAAATAATGCTGGAATAATAGGATCTTTAGAGAATCAATCACTAGTCACCTGCTGCCATAAACACTACTACTGTAGGATTACAGATGTGTTGCTTCAAAGGAGGGAGAAATTCTTTTAAAGTGTAATTTTAACTTTACTTCTGAAATACCATGACCATCACATTCCATCACCCACTATCACTGCCCAGAATTACAATAAATCAAAGCTGTGATCTAATGATTACAGTCAATCTTGTGAGAGCAGACTGTGAGAACAGCACTGTCATGTTCACTACATGCGTTTCAGATTACACAATATACCATTTTTATTCATGGTAAACAGAAAGCTGAGAATTAATGAATAGGCCTAATAAATCCTTACACAGCAAATAATTAAAGCAAACAAACCAAAGAAGATAGAAAATCACTACAGAGGTTCAGTCGAAACAAAGCTACATAGCCTAAGGTGAATGAGAGATAGTGATTATTTACACATTGGAAATTAAAAGCTTACTCAGAGATGTTACATGCCACTCTATCGGAGGTGGTAAATGACCTTGGAAGAAGTCTAAGCTGAGAAGGATTTATCAACTAGAAAAAAAGACCAATTACCAGAACATAATCGTGGGTGGTTTTGCAGAAGGCTCAAACAGAGGGTTGCAGGGACAGAATTTAAGGGAACTAAGACCATTTTCCAACTTGTAAGATCTACTTCTGACTACTTGCACTTATAAACAAGACTTCAGTTAAAAATCAGTCCATGTCAGGTCTATAATATAGGTCTATTTGAAAAAAAAAAAAAAAATAGCCTATCCAAGAAGCCTCACTATGGTTGATGAAAAAATCCAGAAGTACAGGTAACATAACATTTGATATTTTGTTAAGCTATTCCACACAGAGGTTTTATTAGAATTTGTATGTCTACAACCATGTATCTTGTTATCAGAAAGCATTTTGACAGTCCTAGCTGCTGTAAGCAATCAGAGGAAACATTTCATTTTGTACTGGATAGCTACCACAGACAAGTTGCATAGATTTCAGTCAAATACCTTATGAGAAGACTTTACCAGGATGGATGATTCTATACTGGCACTTTCAAAAAATAAATCCAGACTGAAGAATTAGACTAAATTTTCTTCAGTCTGCTGAAGTTCATGCAATATATCTGAAGTCTTATGATTTCATGCAATCGATTTAAGAAATAAATCCTGCAGCGCCATTTTAGAACAAAGTGGTGTGTAGGCTAGCCTTCATTCACCATACAGGCTGAAATTTTAATACAGAAATTACTTTCATTTCCTGTGAGGAATTAGAATGGCTTTTCTCCAGTAAACTGTAGATGTCTATTAAACAAAGTTATGATGAGAAACAGAAGATGAACATTTAAATTCACTGTCAAGAGTTTTCATTTTGATTATAGCAATTTCCAGTTTAAAAGGAAATGAATATCCAGGAAAGCATTTAAAATTAATCCTTCTCTTCTGAAGTAGCAATAAAATTCAGTTAGGAGTGAAATATGATTATTTCATTTCAAATCTTGTCATCTAGAATAAAAAAAGATTCGATTGTGTATTTATTTGGCAGTTATTCACTAAGCAGAGCAAGGTGTCAAAGTCTTTAACTGAGTTCTAAAATTCTAATTTCAGCTTTGCTGCTTTTCTTCATAAACTACTGATCAGTGATAACTATCATGGCAGCCAAGTAGTTCCACATTTTCCTTCTTCAGATTCCAAGTCTACATCTCAGTGAGGTGCGCTAGTATATTTTAAGGTAGAAAGGAATTACAAATCCTCTGTCTGCATAAAGGTCATCCTACCTCTTCATTTTCTAATGAAAAAGGAGACATTTGAACACACACATGAAATAGTTGCAGAGTTAGACATAATGAGAAGGTTAAATGTCATTTCAAGTCTGTCGCCAAGTACTGCACATAATAAACATTAATAATAAAATGAGTTCAGGGAATCTCACAAAACAAAGGCTTGAGCCTGGGCCTCCCATCATCTTGGTTGGAAGGGGCTGTCCTGGGGAAGTTGTGTTGTCATTTTGACTAGAATATGAGTGTAGGAAGCCATATTATCCAGATACACAATTAAAAGTAAAAAAAAAAAAAAAAAAAAAAAAAGACAAGCCCTAACATTTCTGACCTGCCATAATGCTAATCTGTCCTTCAGCATCTTTCCCTTGTCTTTCTTCCTTCATCCCATCTTCTCTGACTGACCTGCAGAGGCAAAGCCCCATTCCCAAATACTTTAATATCTATGTACTGAGTCAGTCAGAAGGTTATTGCTTCTTTCTTCATAATGTTATTAATTTCTTCTATTTCCTTTCTGTATTATTGACACTGTGATATAGGTCTGTGTTATTTTTAACATAAAGTATGTACTCTTTGGAGCTTTTCCAACAGCCCCAGCACCTTTTCTCGGTTAACATAAAATCATAGAATCATAGAATATCCTGAGTTGGAAGGGACCCTTAAGGA
>CM021736.1:8351650-8391208 GCA_011075105.1 Heteronetta atricapilla
TTATACTGTGGTGCCCAGAACTGCACACAGTACTCGAGGTGAGGCCGTACCAGCGCAGAGAAAATGCTAGTTATCTTCCTGCTATATTGTTCAGACTGTATCACCCTGTGAGAAAACTGCATGACTGATGGGCTGCTAGTTCAAGCCTTCCAAGAGCAGTGTTCTTCTTGTTATTCCCTCCTTATTTCCACTCTGCTATTGTACAGACTACATGTTACCCTGAGCATCCTTCACCAAAATCTTCAGTTTTATCCACCAACTTGCAAGGTCCTAACGTCTACCTACCTGTATCCTTTGCTGCACTTTCAGACACTTCAACAGGATTTTTATCCTGTCAGGCCACTCAAGTTGTCCGATATCAGCTTAGCTTAAGAAAAAGCCAGCCTCTGCTACAAAGCCTATGACAAATGCTATCATTAATTAAATTAAGAGGCAGACGTACATGAAAAGAGAATATGTTATTCTGTATTTCATTTATATATATCTATACACAAGGAACATGCTGTCTGTCCCCACGTTTTTATGTTATTTAAAGTTCAACTGAGACGACTCAAAACCAACTGATAACAGTTGTGATAGTTGATAACAGATATCGAATGTCTGGGATCTTGGCAGACATTGGAGATGAACAACAGCTATTTTCATATTGCATAATGAGTCTGTTTTCAGCTGATATCAGAGGGTACCATTTCCCTTCCTAAAAGTAGTAGTATTTAGAGATGATGGTAGGACTAGATGATCTTAATGGTCTTTTCCAACTTAAATGATTCCGTGAATCCATACTGGAACTATTCTGGGCCTTAGAAATAAACCCCACTCCCCCATCCCCCCTTTTTTTTTATCATTCTTGGCAGTGTAAAGCTTCAACAGTGTGCATCTTGGTGTTTATGCCTCAGAAACTGTAAACTCAGTAATGATGCACCAAAGACTGCATCCAATTTTAAGACTCAGTAAAGTTTATGGGGAAGTGGCAAAAAGCTTATTTAACTCATCAAAGCTGCCTTAAAATCATGGGGTGAGGCAATTCTGTAAGATCCTAGCTTTGCTGGGCTTATATATACCTTATACCTACTGCAAAAATAACACAGCAATATGAAAATTCAAGTTCACATTTTGAAAACTATAGTACACAGTATCAGAAATGTTTCTCTTATAAGGAAAAAAAGTCAGGACATTTAATCTCCCCTTAGCCAACTGTCGTGATTCTTGTGCTACATTTCCTATTTCAGAAGGAACAGGAAAAAAAAGTGTAAACTAGACTGCCTGGAAGACATAACTGTTCTCTGCTTTTTACCTTACTGACTTCAGCTTTGTGTAAAATTTCAAGTGCATTTGTCCTGGAAATGGCCCTATGTTGACACACTACTGGAAGGAAATCTTCCCCCTAACAGCAGTATAATCAGCATAGACACAGCACAAGCCCACTAAGCTGCTCTGTAGGCATCCACAGTACACCATGATATCAAACTCACCAAGTAATGAACTCCCTTCCTGTGGGATCAGGTGCAAGTCTGCTGGCAACCCTAGTCCATGCAGGTTGTTACTGACACACTCTATTCCGTATTTCATTTATATTTTTAATTATTTAAGAACAAATGTATGGGGTAACATCCAGAGCTCACTAGTAATGTAACTTTGTTTAAAGGCAACCGCAATCATAATGATTAAAACCTAAATATTTTTTAATAAGGCATGTTAATAGTTGTTTTTAAAACTATTTATCCTTAAAAGCATTAGAATACAAAAAGCTTTGCACAGTATGGATACTTTGTCACTAGCTAATGATTTTAATTGAAGTATTTATGCCATGCTTGTCACCATGGTATCTAGTGCAGACTATTTGATGATTCCTTCCCACTTCGCTTATTTCAAGCATGCTGGTCCAGCATCCACAGAGCAAGTTCCTCTTGCTGGCTAAAATTTATAATCCTGAAGCCTTCACACCGGCTTTCAAACTCAGCTCTACAGTTTCTGTTGATTTTAATTAGAGTTGTGCATTCAAAAATATAGACAGAGGTTTGAAAATTTAGGGTTAGCATACATCTGACCACATCAGCTCTTGGTGCTGGCTGCAAAACAGCCCTTAACCATGCAACACCTACTCCATAGTTACAGAGAGACTCACTCTAAAGTATGCCCATGGTCATAAAGCTAAATATCACCATCCCAAACAGTTCACTAAACAACAGGAACACAGATAAAACTATGTTAACCATTCAGTACAACATGGTGCATGGGCTTCCTAAAGAAATTATTTCACAGCCTCCACCTATTCCTCACCCTCATTCTGCCACCTCAACCACCACATCCTCCAACTCTGCTACCCCACAGAGGCAGACTAATGCTCCCTCAGCATACTAAATTAATCTTCTCTTTCCCTTTCTCTAAAATCAGGCCAGACCTCACAGGAAAAAATACCAGGTTTGCACTACTGGCAGCACTGAATTACTTTGCATTGCCTTTGGAAAAGGTAATATCATTTCAAGAGAAGGGAAGCAGCGCTAGGAAGGCACATGTCCCAGCACACCTGCACACACAACTGCATGCTCATGTTCCTGTCTTGGTGAGCTCTGTCTCCCTGCACAAGACCAATGTGCTACTGGTGTGCAGCAGGCAGAGCAGCAGCTAGGAGGTATTCCTTCATCTCTAGTATTTTTATGTCCTGTCACAGTAATCAGGCAGAAACCAAGGAGGGGGAAAAAAAAAAAAAAAAAAAAAAAAAAGGAAAAAAAGGCTATACACACTTCTGCCAGATTAATTTCTTTTTAGGCTGGTGGAGAGGTTAAAAAAAATTAAACGAGCATGATTCATTTCCTGTTATTCACCCTGAGATCCATTCAATTACTGCTCTAGTAGTACTTTGGAACAAGGATAGCTCTCAGACACAGAGAAAGGTCAGTCTGACCTGTGCTTCTAAACTCTACCAAAAAGTTGCCTCTAGATTGTTCTATTCCAAGGGTGACAGCAGAGAACAGAGATGCAAGCCCCTGATGCCACCTCGCACCTGAGGACCCACCCAGAGTAAGAAAGGAGCTGTGAATCTCAAAAAATGAGAGCAGAAGGAGTGCATTATATTTAATGTTGGAAATTAACTTGATCTGAGGAGCTTGGTTCCCAAAGGAAAACAAATTGCAATTTTCTAGCTTGCTTAAATACAATAATTTGTTCTGGTTCTGTATTGTTTACAAACTAATTATGCCTATGGGTAAACACCAGCCTCCCTAACATGCAATGGGACTTGCAGTGTGGAGAACAGAGGATAAACTAGGAAAAAATTCTATAAAAGGTCAAAAAAGCAACTTTATTTTCTAGTTCCCTCGATCGTAGAAAGAGCATGCCTTTGGTGAATCTTCACAGTCAAAAGACTAGTGTGTGTTTGTTGGGGGGAAAGCCTCTTACAGGGAGTCTTTCACATCAAACAGCTGAGGTCAGAGGCTCAGGGGCCTTAAAGAACCACAAAGACCATCTCTCACAGGGAAGCAGAGGTCAGATGAATCAAAGCACTAAAAAACACACTTGCAATATTCTCATAAGTGCTCATCTTCCCTTCCCATAGGGATGTGCTACAACAGGAAAGATGAAGTTCTTCCTCAGCGATAAGCCAGCACAGAAATCTGTGGATAAGGACTGCACCGCTGAGACAATGCGAACTTCAAACAGGAGGAGGAGGAGACAAGCACACAACATTTGACAGCTACAAATGATGTACATAGTTTTGTAAGCTTTGTCCTGATCTCTCATGCAAGTGTGCCGATTCTCCTTTGAAGTTAACAGACAGCCCCCAACAGAATACACTGCCAGTAATAAGAGCAAAAGCTCCCGTGTTTTGACAAGGTCACGCGTATATGTTGTTAAAAAAGTCTTAAACAAGTGTATTCAAAGTACCTTGTCTATAAGGTTACACAAGTCACCCACTTTCTAGAGCACAACACAGTGGCTTTTCAGCATGTGCTTGGGTTACGAAATTGAAAGTCCTTTTCGTACTGTACCAAACGGGAATATCTGTTAAAAGACGCAGCTCTCCAGCTCAGAGGATGGCAGGTGGTGATTGACTGCATGTTTAATTGCAAGTGGCATTTGACTGTCTGGTCTGAAGGGCTTCAGCATGAAGCAGCCAAAACTGTTCCCTAAAAAGACAAAACCCATCAACTCCATTGCACAGCGTTCTCCTCCAGCTCAAAGGTCCAAAGCCTATCTGAGTTTACAAAAGCAACTCATCTGCCTGCCAGGCTGGGACACAAACCAGTACATATATATTAGAGGCTACTGGCAGTTCAAGTGAAACATAAATAACAAACAATTCAACCTAAAATGATATTTAAGGGCTCTAGCATTCCCCAAGCATTTAACCACCATTCAGTTCTTAAATTATTAATATTGCAAAGGACATTTGCACAACAGTTTTACCTGATTTAACAGGCAAGCCGCAATCATCATCTGCTGCTGATTCCCTCCCCTGTCGTTAAACTCCTGTATTTTACCACAGCCAGTACTTCAGCTCTAACCAGGGATGCTGCAAAGTGAAGTCTATGATTCCAGGTGAGGAGTGTAGAAAAATAGCCACTCATTATATCAGCACAGAACTTTGGGAAAGGGTTAGAGAAATTGCTCTATTTCATATTTTAACTCATTTTAATGCTTCAACCCACTTAGTTTTGATCTTGATCCCGAGTTTCTCATTAACCTACTATGTCAAAGTGAAACTGTTACATTCTGCTCCTTCACAGCCCAAGATGAGAGGAAACTGACTTTCAAGTGAGGGTTTTAGAAGTCGTGACTTCAATCAATGCTCCTCACACCTCAGCTAGGAAACACCAAGGACTTGCAGATTAAAGATTTCCATTTACTCCCTGAATAAATACAGCATAAAAATCCTCTAACATGAGCTGCTACTATGCTGCCTTCCATGCCTCGAGTTTGACCCACAAGGATCATTTCGTAGGTAAGTACTGAGTTCATTTATTCAACTCAGCTAAGGGTCAAAGGTATCCTTAGTTCCAGGTTAATTTCAAGTATGACCATTCTTACTGAAAGCCAAAGGAAAATTCACATAAGTAAAATTAAGCTTGTCAAGCACTTCAAGTATTAGAGAGGTAATCAGTGTCATGAGAGGAAACAAAACTCACCAACACATAGTATTATGCTTAGTGCTGCAAAGGAAAATTTAAAAAGCATTCATATAATCTAAGAATCTAAATGTTATTTCTAAAAATAATGCAAGTATTCAGATCAGATACTTGATCATTTGTAAACAAGGGAGTTTTCTAATTCACATCAGTTTGTTTGAGGAGTTAGACCTAGCAGAGTCAGCAATCCACTTCAGCTGTACAAAATGTTACAAACAGTGGTATTAACTGTACTAAACTTGCTTAATTATCAGAAGATTACTCTACACTGTTTGTATGAAGCCCAGATAAAGCAAATGTTTAACCCAAGGATTTCATAAGACAGTAAAGCAGTCAGTATCTATTAATAAGTTGAATGTAAACTGAAACCAGTGAAAATGAGAAAAGGAAAGAAAAGGAAAAAGAAAAAAAAAAAAAAGAAAAAAACACCAATGAACCACTTAGCAGCAGAAAAAAATTAAACGCAACTATGTATTTAGAGACCCTCAGGTATTTTCAATATTAAAACAAAATAGTGCTAAAAGTAAATTGAAAAGGGTTTTAACTTCTTAGACACAAGCAAAATATAATAACGTTTTATTGCATTACTTGCACTGTACTGCATCATGGACTAGATCCTATATGTTACTGGCTTGTTTAGTTTAATTCCTTCAAAGACAAAGCAATCCTAAGAATTTGGGCCCAACTGTGAGATCTGGACAAGCAGCTCAACCAATAAATAAAATCAGTGTGTTTGGAACAGTGTTACAATATGAAACAACATCTTTTGGTATACACATTTCACATTAACAGAGATTTCAACATAATCCTTGTATTTATTATTACCTGTTTTAGAAAAGGTATATAAGTATCTAGCAAGTTGGAACAGCACATAAGTCAGATCTTATGAAAATTGTGTTTGGAAAGCTTAAACAATAGTGGTCAAAAATCATTTTTCTTTATTCAAGCTATTGCTTCTCTCCATATCCCACTACATACACATCAATTTGATTATCTGGTTTTGCACTCATACACATTTCCATATATGAATGCTGAATATAGCACAAACTTCCATTTAAGTGGTCTGTGATTTCACAATAACTGCTTCTAATCACAGTTATTACCAGTATTTATTACTCAGATCATAGCTCAGGTGTGCACGGTGTCTTACAGGCAAGCACAAGAGATGTCAGAGCTAGGGAATTGACTGGATCGGACTTCACACAGCTGAGGAAATAGCAAACACTAGGACAGCAAGGACTGACAGTGCAAAGATGTCCACAGTGTTCACAGAAATATACATGTAAAATTAAACAATTTTATCAAACTAGCCTTATCCCACAGTACAATTTCTTCCCTATTTAGATATGACACCCACTGTGTGCTAGCGAAATGAGTAGCAGTGGCTAGTTGAGGTAGGGCTTTTACCTTCCACACTCCTATACTTACACTTTAGAATTCCTGCTTTCCTGTCAAAACAAAGTTTCTATCAAGTTAACTGCAACGGAACTATTCAAACAGCGGACAGACTCTAACAACCTAACAACCAAGGAGTACCACTGCTCTTTTCTTCACAAGTGTCAGAATTGGACATCTGGTTTAACAGTTACCATAAGATATTTTTATTTTTTTTTTTAAAAAAAAGTATTTCACCAAAGAACAGGGCATGGCAGAAAGCAGTGTGCTATTTCCTTATGTGGTATCTGACTTTGGAAGCATCCTGTAAAAGTAATTTCTATCTTCTTTTTTATGTGATCTGTTCAGTCTCAAAAATAAAGAAGAGGCACATATCTCAGCAAACATAAAGCTCTCTTTCTGGAAGAACTACCACACCATCTGAAGACACCCCAGAGCCCTGGAAAACAGTGGGTGGGTTTTGGCTCATAGCTCTTCACCAAGTCAGCCAGTCTCTACGATCTGGTTGGAAAACTCTCAAGTGTAAAACATGAAGAGAGCAGAGCTTTGAACAAAGACAGTTTCACTGTAAAAAACGTACACAAAACTCACATGCTATCTTGGTTTAATGTGCTCTGCATAGCACTGAGTTTTTCTCTAATGCATGAGGTAAAGAAACATCTCCAAAAGCCTTCACTTTTAATGTCTCCTCACTTAAGGGAATTTACATCTTCCATCACATTGCAAGGAACAAAATATTCCCAATCTTGCCACCCAGGCAAGCATATGCCAATTTTCAGTGCAGTTATTTATACTCATGTCCATTTTACACACAACATGACTGCAAATAAAGTGAAGACAACTTGAAGCTCTAACAGCCTGCTTTCACTGTGAAAAGGGATGCATGGAATAGCACTGACTATACTTAAATTCCTGATTGAAAACAAAATAGAGTACATCTCACTCTCACTTTCACTTAACATGGGGAAACAAATTAGGGTCTTTTTTTTTTTTTTTTTTTAATGCCTCTATTAGCATATTTTTTCTGTCCAAATTCCTCCCTCTTGTGATTATTGGAAAATTGGTACTTGGTTGTGTCATCTCTTCCTTCTTTGTTTCACACCTTACAATCTTGTTTACGATAAGGATTCCAAATAAAAATAAAATTTTATTGGGCTGTACTGTAAAAATCTTGCAATAAAACGTCCTTGCCTGGGGATAAGCATTTTGCCTGACTTTTATTTCCCTCCAGATTTTTACAAGATACCTGTTCAGCCTCATTCAAAATTGTGCCAGTGAATACAAAAGAGTAGATGGTCAAGTTAAATTATTTTGTTTCTAGTAGAAGGACATCATTTTGATTTAAGTAAATTATGTTGTGCAACTGATCTATAAAATGACTCACTTTGTAGCCATCTCTTTAAGGTGGAAAAGTTTCAAAAGATAAGGTCCTATTTTCCATGCCTTTCTAGTTTAAAGTGTGTGATGCAGGACTTATATCTTACAGGGGACACTGTCCTGCAATAGCTGAGAGAAAACCAAAGTATCAGAACTTGTACACTTAAAATGACTCACTTATGACTGTGACCATTAGAACTTGATTTAATAAGAAAGATTATTGCACACTGTCAGGATTAGCCTTCTCCCCACGCCTTTCTTCAGTTTTGTGGCAGGATAGCTAGCTTCTATTTGCACAGCAGTCACCAGAATAGACAGAAAAACCCATGGCTTATCTCTGAAACAAGCACCACCAGTTTTCTCAGGAGTAAAGCCACAAAACCTGGGTTCACTTAGAGTATGGAATTTAAACTATGTTCTGAAGTGACCCAGACATTCATTCAAATGTTTTGGAAAAACACAAAACATCTCCAAGAACAAATATCTCTCGTTATTTAAGAACCAAATAGGATCATTACTCAGACCTTTTAACTTCTGCGTTTAATTCAGCATTTTCTGTAGTCTTCAAAATGAATGTCCACAAAAATAAAATAAAATAAAAATTAAATATCCCCATCCGTTACCTATCTTTAACTGAAGCTTTTGCTCATCAGACACATTGGGAGCAATTCATACATCTACAGACAGGCATCTCATGACATTTTTGACACCACTCCGGGCCGTCTCAAATCACACAGGCTCATAAGTGACCCCTGCCTGTCCTACAGTGTCCTAATGTATGATAACGTAGACGGCCTAATCTACATAACCCCAAGCATCTACAATGGCACCAACCATTTTTAGGTACAGTCACTACCTCCATATTTTCATAGGTTATGCAAAATCACATAATATTCCTTTCTGTCAAAGTACATGCACTACTTGCTATGTTAAATGGGTTTACATGCATGCAACAAGAGTAAAGAGTGGTACTATAGTCCTGTTCATGGCCAGAGGCAGTGACAGAACATTAATGCCAGACAGTAATAAGACTTTTAACATCTTCAAAATATGGGGAAAAAAAATCACCTCGATGTGATTACATGAACACAGTTACTAAGAATTGTCCAAAAACTAATTCATTCTTCAGAGGCTAAACTTTACATACAAGACTAAGTCATGGAAAAACCATGGCCACCCGTTCAAACTTGGAAGATGCTTTTGGTGCAATCACGGCAGTGTCTCTCTTCATTTTACTTGGTACAAATATTTGAAGAGTGAAATAATCAGAGGAAACTATTGTAAATATTTCATATATTTGTGAATTAATATTATTACTGGATATTCAAAAATACTAGTAAGCTTAATAATCAACAGAAAGTAATTTGTGATTTGGGTGAGTAAAAGTACAAGCATCTTAAAGAAAGACTAGCTGTGAGCCCTCCAGAAAGGTGTAACACATTTTTAAAAGTAGTATAGAAATGTGGTTTTTTTCCCCACCCTGGATAGATGGAGAGTAAGTTGTAATCAATAAATTTGTTATTTCCTTGTCATGCTATAATGTTAGTAACAATGGGATGACAATACAAAGTGCATTTCCTTACCTAGTATTTCACCAACAGGTTTCAGCAGCAGGTAGAAGAGAGCGCACTTCGCAGTGCAGACATGAAACTATGCAATACTTGGACCTGGAGTACTAGATTCTAATTCTGGAAGAGGAAATTTTTGTGAATTCATGTTCATATCATGAATACTCAATGTACTCTTATGCCAAAATCACTCTTCAGGAACTACAACCATTCTTGCTAAGGCTGACAGAGATACTTGGCAGTGACTTAATGAGAACTGAGTTACAAGGAACGCTTGCTGAAATGAAACCACATCCAAACTGCCACATATAGGTCATACCTTCAGTTCAAGATGTGCATTTTATGTCAAATGTCATAACAGATTAAGAATTCAAAGTTTAACAGGACCTCAGTTCCCAGAGGCACGAATTGCAAAACTCTACTCTACACATTATAGCTTGATTAAACAGTAGTATTAATCATGCATTCAAAGTAATCACTAATTGAAGGGCAGGTAGAAATCAAGATTAAGATGGAGATGGAGAAGACAAACTGACAATTAAGAATTACTTCCAGAACAACAGATTATTTCTAAAATACTCTCAGAAACTGAATTACTGGAAAAATATGAATTTACTTTTGGCTCAAAATAACTGTGAAATTTTTAAATTCTGAAGAGCCCATTCCCAGTTGCTCCCTCATTGAAAAAGAACTAATTTCTCAAATATTCCAATTTTCAGGGTTTCATTAGATTCCATCTAAAACTGAAGGTATTTCTACTATGACGCAGGGAAGTACAAAGTTGTCATTCTAAGCTGTTCTTTAATGACTTGAACAAGTATTGGAAGTTGAAGAAAAAGAATTGGAAAACAAGTAGTAGTAGTATAACTGCTACATATCATGCGGTTTCCACATACACAGACTTGCCTTTCCTCTCATTTTTTTATTACATGATGGAAGCCTAAATCCCTGTTTCTTCCCAAAGAAGATCATGATCTTGTTATTGCTCAGGGAAGGAGAGAAAATGTGCATATTCTACATTGGACAATGACCAAACTAAAAGACAAACAAACTAACTAAAAAAGTGTTAAATTTTCTTGAAGTTATGCACATCTTCTGAATTCCCAGACTCTGAACAGTCAGAACTTAATCCATCACCACCTATAAAGTCTTCAGCTAATCTTTTTATTTTTATTGAAAACTGCCTCTTGGAACAACAACAAAAAAGTTAGTCATGTTTCATCCCCGCCTCTTAGCAGAATCATTTCTCATTTATACACTTGGATGACTCCTTTCTTAATGATTCAAAGCTGACCTGAAAAACACAAGTGTTGTTCTGTTTACTTCCCTCTCTCACCTTTGTAAAACTAATTTCTGCCAGAAAGGTAACTGCTGCAATATCTTCTTCTGCATATCTGCAGAAGAGGGCACTTAAGACATGAAAATAATAATGCACAGTCCTGATCCTGGTGTTTTAATCCTACTAGTCAGAGACGAAAAAGGTCATAGAGAAAAAAAAAAAAAAAAAATCACCAAGTTTTTGATACTCTGAGCAGACAGTTGTATTTTAGAGTAATTCAAACACACTAAACATTAGCCATTATTCCTTTGTGTTTGTTTTCAGCTGGGTCATTTTCCTAATCTAATAAGCTAAACTTTGTCTTCTGAAATGGTTTTCAGAACCAGAAATACAAAATTCCCAACATTAATTCCACAAGAGAAGTCATGTGTCAGCTCAAAGTCTATGGGTAACACAGGATGAACTGCAAATAGCCTCAGAGCTAGTGGCAGTATATTGAAAAAAGTCCCCCTATACAGTATTGCAAGGATAGATGCAAGATGTCAGATTGACAGCAATGTCAGTTTTTACAAAAGACCTGTAGGGGACACTGGCAGGGCAATTGCAGCTGAAACAGCATGAAAACCCTCATTTTTTTTTTTCCAGATAAGCTTATTTCTGGAACAAAAGATTAGTTTCCACTAAAGTTACATACTGGTTTCTCTAAACTAGGATTTGCAAGGTATTAGCTGCTATGTAAATAGCCCAGCAGATTTTAACTCAATGTGTTAGTGGTTATGGAAGGCACTCTGCCCAACCTACACTCAAGTGGCAATGTGCTAGTAATTCACATTAACTTCTATCCTTCAGATCCTCCTGAGAGTCATCATGCAGCACTTGCAGGGGAAGCAGGCGATCAGGCCCAGTCAGCATGGGTTTATGAAAGGCAGGTCATGCCTGACGAACCTGATCTCCTTCTATGACAGAGTGACGCGCTGGGTGGATGAGGGAAAGGCTGTGGATGTGGTCTACCTTGACTTCAGCAAGGCTTTTGACACCGTCTCCCACAGCATTCTCCTCAAGAAACTGGCTGCTCTTGGCTTGGACTGGCGCACACTTCGTTGGGTTAGAAACTGGCTGGATAGCCGGGCCCAAAGAGTCGTGGTGAATGGAGCCAAGTCCAGTTGGAGGCCAGTCACTAGTGGCGTCCCCCAGGGCTCGGTGCTGGGACCGATCCTCTTTAATATCTTCATTGATGATCTGGACGAGGGCATCGAGTGCACCCTCAGTAAGTTCGCAGATGACACCAAGTTAGGTGCGTGTGTCGATCTGCTTGAGGGTAGGAAGGCTCTGCAGGAGGATCTGGATAGGCTGCACCGATGGGCTGAGGTCAACTGCATGAAGTTTAACAAGGCCAAGTGTCGGGTCCTGCACCTGGGGCGCAATAACCCCAAGCAGAGCTACAGGCTGGGAGAGGAATGGTTGGAAAGCTGCCAGGCAGAGAAGGACCTGGGAGTGCTGGTGGATAGTCGGCTGAATATGAGCCAGCAGTGTGCTCAGGTGGCCATGAAGGCCAACGGCATCCTGGCTTGTATCAGGAACAGCGTGACCAGCAGGGCTAGGGAGGTGATCGTCCCCCTGTACTCGGCTCTGGTGAGGCCGCACCTCGAGTACTGTGTTCAGTTTTGGGCCCCTCGCTACAAGAAGGACATCGACGTGCTTGAGCGGGTGCAGAGAAGGGTGACGAAGCTGGTGAGGGGCCTGGAGAACAAGTCCTATGAGGAGCGGCTGAGGGAGCTGGGCTTGTTCAGCCTGGAGAAGAGGAGGCTCAGGGGTGACCTTATCGCTCTTTTTAGGTACCTCAAGGGAGGCTGTAGCGAGGTGGGGGTTGGCCTGTTCTCCCACGTGCCTGGTGACAGGACGAGGGGGAATGGGTTTAAGTTGAGCCAGGGGAGTTTTAGGTTAGATGTTAGGAAGAACTTCTTCACTGAAAGGGTTGTGAGGCACTGGAACAGGCTGCCCAGGGAAGTGGTGGAGTCACCATCCCTGGAAGTCTTCAAAAGACGCTTAGATGTAGAGCTTAGGGATATGGTTTAGTGGTGGGCTGTTGGCGTTAGGTTGGAGGTTGGACTCGATGACCTTGAGGTCTCTTCCAACCTGGAAATTCTGTGATTCTGTGATTCTGTGATTCTATCTTCCAAATCCTAGACAACTGAAGTCTTTCTGACTTTTCATGACTATGCCAGCAGGCAGTTGTTCACCAGAAAACTTTTCAGGCAGCCGTTTTGCACCTATGACAGCAACAATTTAATTACCACCACTGCATTTTAGTATGAAGTGAGTACATAAAGAAAAATCCATGACATTAGCAAATCCTCCCTAATTTGCAATTTAAAATGCATATATTCTGAATATATATATACCTACAGATCATCATAAATCAGATGATGAAATTAGATGCAGACTAAAACATGATTAATAACGGCAGCGCCTCTTCTTGGGATATTTAAAATTCAACATCCTGCTCCATCCATTTGTCTTCAAAGTCAATGTAAGTGAATTTTCTCTCCATACACTTCAAGAAATTCCTTTCCTTCTAATGAAAGGAAACTACTCTACAAACTGTTAAGTTCTCAGTAAATGCACTAATAGCAATACCTGCTTCTTAAAGCATGACTTTCAATTCAGTGGTCTGCATCTACCACTGATTTTGTCCTTTAAAATGCAGCATTTTTTTCTCCTTTTGTTCCTTTACAGTGTAAATGTCATCATTAGATAAAATAATTGAACCCAGCAATCTAGTCAGACAGGAGAAAATCTTTCACTGATTTCACATATTTCACAGTCTAATAAGAATCTAACTACATTTCATTAGGAGACAAGTTTCTTTCCCTTAGTCTGATTCACCTGGTATGTGAAACACAAAGCTTATACTGGAGAAATATTCCCATCATGAAACTGGTTGGTAGTTGCCATGGCAATGATAAACTATTAACTTGGTAAACGATGCCCTCTCTTTGGCGACCAGGTAACTGCATGCAGCACTCCATTCCCATTCAGGATGCAGGCTGTAGAGGAGGGCAGCAGTGCCTTGGCACGCAGCACCCACCTCCCAGCGCTCTGCAGCATCCAGGCACAGGTTGTATTTATATCATTTTTACAGAGATGATTACTGAGAGAAACTGAAGTCCATCAGCCAGAATCAAAAATCTGTGTTATTTTTTTGTACGTCTCTATATAATACCTGCCTAATGCCATTCTTATCATCCATCTCGTTATCCCTCACAGAGGAAGCCACATGCTCTTCCTCCTCCTTTGGCTGCCAAACAGCACAGGGCTGGATCACACTGCTGGGTGTGAAGTACTATCCATTGTATTTACCTTGAAACTTCTTATTGCCTTCAACTGGTATCAGATTAGGCCCTTAAATCATGAAATTGTTGTACATAAGTCTTATTTCCTGTATGCTTCCTGCCAAGGACAGTGACCAATGCTATATGCTAGTAATAAATTTGTCTACTTCACTGTACGGTCACTGAGACACCCACACATCTCAGCAGGGGGCAAGCAAGTAATAATCTTCTCAGGCTCCTCTCAGAAGCTTCATTTTTTACTGCTTTAGGTCAACCCTCCTCATCCCCTCTGCCAAAGCAGCAAGAAGGCAGCAAATACATTGATCCAAAGAGACAAAGAACGAATATTACTCTTAACTCATTAGGAGGCTAAATTCTCTTTTGAGGAGACACAAATAGCTACAATTACAAAAACAACAACTACAAAACCCCTCTAAGTTTCTTCCGGCTAGCAGAACGCTAGCCACAAGCCTGCTGCATGGCCTGTTGCTTTGGGTGATGGGGAATGCTGCAGTGCCCGAAGTCACAATGCTGGCTACAACAAGCAGGCTTGCAAGGCTCTGCCACTCAGAAAGCCTTGGTTCAGGATCCCAAAATAAGCACAAGTGGATAAGGACCCAAGATGTTCTGTTCTGTGGAAGACAGGAGCACTTCTGGGCATAAGGAAGTGAACACCGTGTGCCTGCAGAACTGGTGAAAACACAGGGAGCCTTTGGCTGTGCATTTCTGATGCAACAACTGTTATGCCATATTGTCTTTGTCCTCTCAAAAGGTTTCTACTCAGGCTTTAAAAATATTCAAAACCCACTGGAAGTTAAGGCTGGAACCTTACTTATCTGCTTCAGTGGCTCTGTTATGAGCTTAACTGGAGCTTTGTGAATGATGTCAGTCCTTCCTGGAGAAGACAGAGAGGTTGTACAGGGTGTTCAGTTGGAGCAGCTGCTTTTTCAATCAAGAGATACTTAATTAAGCAGAAAGGAAGAATACATAATGTACAGACACAGGCTAGATGGAATTTTTAGCCAGGCAATAAAAAAGCGAGCTTGCAAGCAAAATATGCCCGCCTAACTCCTTTGTACTATGTTGGCTTTCTAAAGAAAATCTGTGAGTGCTATGATGCATGTTAGAAGCCCAACATTTGAGAAATGAGAAGAGAGACATCTGGGGAAAGCAGTCCATAGTCCGCTATGACCAGGGATGTCTGCTCCCTGAAATTTCAGGACAACAATTAGTGTTTGCTTCCAAAAATATATAGTTCTTTAAAGCAAATGAAGCATAAAGGAAACCCAATTACAGTAAGTACTGAGATGATCTGAACATAAAACAAAAATGTCAGTGGTCTTGCTGTGCAATAGTGTCATGCTCTGTGCCTTCTCCAAGATTATGGCATTGTTTAATTCTATTATCACATTTTAAACACTACTCTCTAAATTTAATTTCACTGATACGTAAGAACTCTTCTTTCTCATTCTTAATGAAGTCAGCAGTTGTACTACTACTTTGTGAAATATCGGCAGACTCTTGGAGTCCAGGCAACCAAGAAATGAAATAGTCACAGTAGGCATAGCAGGCTCTCATCTGCCTTTGGGGATTCACAAGCCTGTTACCACCTGAAATGCCTGCTTGAGACTTCTCCAGTATATAGTTACAGATTGAATGTTCATCACAAACCCACCTAATCTGGTTTTACATGTACTACATGTTTCCTCCTTCATCCTGGTGGCTTAGGTGGGCTTTTGGGGATATTTGCTAACTGCAAACACAGATGGCGATTTTGCCTTATACCCACAAACTGCTCACGCTTGCTTATTTTGATGGGGAGCTCAGCTCCATTCAGATTTTACCACCTGGCCCATTGTAACCCATGTTACAACTATTTCACAACAAGAAGAAAAGGAGCAATTTCTGTAGCTTTAGTCTCCCACGTAGGAAAACAGCATCATAATCAGGCAAAGAAAACAAAACGGTAGTGCCATAATTATATCAATACAGAAAAACATTAAAACCTGCAGCACACCATCCTTGCCATGACTTTTCCATATCTTCAGCCTAACAGAACATCTTATGGTAGACTGTCATGCTCTTCACAGAGAGAAAATAAAAAGGCTGGCTGTGGCTTTTCATAATGTTTTTGTGCTTCATAGACATGAATCACATTACACCAAATTTTTCTACACATATTAACATCTGAGCTGTCTGTGCCTGTATAATAAATCTTCATTCACTAGCACAGCTACTAACATTTCTCTCTACTGTAAAAAAAGAGAAAAATCCCTAAGAAAATAGATATAGCATTTATTTAGTTTTTAATATCAGCTTTAAAGACCACCAGTGAGGTAGCCAGTTTAAACTGTTTTCACAACATTTTATCCTAAGTTTACCACAATAACATTGCCTACACACAATTATTTCATATTCATTCCTCTGAGCTGAATGCTGCCTGAATAACCTCACGTATTGCTAAGTCTATTCCACTTCTCATGTTCAGATGACTCAGTTTCAGCGCCAATCAATGGCATCAATTGTGCAGATTATGAACAGAATTGTAAAATTAACACTAACAACTGAGCAACTGTGGAACTGATAAAATCGTTTTGACGTAATGGTGAGTAATCACTGCTGAACCTCTCCACAGGAACCTGCAGGGAGGCATGAGTTTAGCACGTGAGTTTCCACTGGGTATTATGCATTAAATATGTATTGACCTTAGCAAGCAGCAGTTTCCAGTGCAGCTGGCTGTCTTGGAGAAATCTGCAGAGGCTCATAATGCAAGATGGTCATGGGTATTTGTTGACCCCAACAATCAGCAGTTCAGCTCTAACGTAGACTGTAACGTGTCCTTGGTTAGCCAAGATGTGAAAACTCAGCAGCAAGATGTATCACTAGTATAATCTGCAGGCTGGGCTAGCAAAAGACCAGCACCAGTACCTCCAAGTTAACAAAAGATTTTCTAAGGTTTATCAACAAAGTAGGAGCTAACAGTACTAGAACAAACTATGGTTTAAGGGCCATATAAGCAGGACTGCCATCTGCTCCTCCTCTTTCCTATATATATCTCCTGTGAGTGCATTTTCAATGTGGCCAGCAAAACTACTCGTGCTTCAGAGTTTCTCAAAATGAGGAGAATGAAGAGCTGTCTAGTAGGTTTTCCAGAGCCTAAGGGGTACACTGGCTACTGACAAAGAAAAATATTGATGTAAATGTAAAAACTGAGGAATGTTCTTCCAGAGCACATACCTCAAAACCATACAGACTTATGGAAACCTTACAAAGCTATTGGAGATCCACTAGTTCTCTGACATAGCCCTGTGTGCTGCTTCTAAACGTGGCTGCAGCAAGGTGTTTCCTGCTTGCTCCTCTCCTCATTGAACAGCTGGAATCGAGATGTGCTTCCATCACCTCAGGCTACGTTGTCAGAGCACCCTGGGGTTACTGGCAGACATGGGAGATCCCTGAGGAGAAGGGCCCACATTTATTATGTTTCCTAGTATTAATATTATCCTTTTCAGCTTTACTGACTTCAAAGTCAGTACTGCCAGTTTCAACTATCCAGAACTAAGGGAGACTCCAAAACCACTCAGTAATGCTTCCTTAAAAAAGCACAGGTAGATCAGATGGAAATGCTTTTTATTATTATTATTATTATTATTTTTTACCTTTACCTTGCACCATAGTTGGATTTTCCAGGGTTAAATTTCTGCCTCCCTAAAATCAGGCACAGGAGAAACTTTTTAAATAAACAAATAAGCAAACAGGAATTACAGTAATTACATTGTCATAACTCCTGGAGCTAGGATGGGAATAGAAAAAAACAAATAGCACAATACTCGTGATGAATTCACAGAACTTGACAATACACTGCTGATAAGACAGGGAACTTTGAAAAGACCAAAACAATCCCTTTGATTATAACTACCTGAGTTGTACTGAGTCCTCCACATTCCATCCCAAATAACCACTTTTTAAAACATGTTAGAAGTTTCAACTTATTGCAATAACAACTTGCTGTCCATTCCTCTACTTAAAAAGCACAGAGCAGTCATCTAAATCTCCCATGATAACTTTGTCAAGACAGGAACTTAGCAGCAGTCAAGAGAAGGAAAAAAATCTGTGGGTTGGGATTACGCTTTTGATTATAAACTTCCTGAGAGAAAGATAAAGCAGTCTTTTGCACTAATATCTGTCAGGCTGTGTACAAGCAGTATCTGCAGCATTTCTCCTCTGTGTAAAAGAAAGACTTCCTCATTAGATATAACCCCTCAAAAGACAGACAGTAGTCAGAAGTCAGGCTTTTTATTTATTTTATTTTTTTAAATGAAGCCATGTTTATTTTTATCTTTCTATTGTCATCAGCCTACCAGCTGTTACATATCCCTTTAAGGAAAATTAGAGATTAATAGCCCTGGTTTCAAAATATATTTGAGTACCTACTGCATTACTCTAGGATATGTACACCCCAGCACAGGAAACAACGGAAGGCCTATTTCCTGACATCCCAAAAAGATGAGTGACAAAGAAAATTTCATCAGGCTTCTCCTGTGTGCTTTCTTGAGAATTGTCAGCTCCATGCTCACCATCCTCACCCCTGTTCTGCTCTCCTGTAGAGAGCAACACCCAAGATAACAGAGAGTGCACGCAACTCAGAGCAGGGTGAAGCCCAGAGGCCCTAGAAAGAAGGGAATTGCCTGTTTTGCTACCTTTCAGGACAAGGCCAGTAATGAAAAACGAATCCTTAACTCACACCATCCCCCCTGACATGATATATCACTTGCAGCACAACGGGTCACCCGTATCTTTTTAGACATTACTGCCATTTTTATATCTGCCCCCACTGAAACCAATAATTTTCCACATGGCATTGCATGGAACAAGTTGCTAAAGCCCCAATATGTAAGAACCACTTAATTTATTATACCTCAGGAATTAGCAGGTTTAGCAAGGAAAGATATCACGTTAGCTTTGTATATTTTGCCTTTAGAAACTTCATCTGCTTTTATCCCATTTTCTTTTCATGTACGTATCTTCACCCATTTAAAAAATAAAAAGAAACCTCTCCCCCTCTCCTAAATTCCTATTCACTACTTGAAGTAGACAAAGTCTGATTAAATTACTATTTCTCTTCTCCTCTGTCCCTCCACTACATGCAATTCTTAAGGATTATTCCTAAATATGCCATTGTGGTTGCTATCCATCAGTCCCACAGTAATTGTATTCTACACTAAGTGGGTACAATAACTGGAAATATATTTTTGTTATCTTAAGCTAGTCCTTCACAACTCCAGCTGAGATGTTAGCAGACCTCTGCTGTAAAGCCATACCACGCTCTTCAGATTGTATTTCAGCTTTACTTATGGCACTCTGCTCCCTTAACCTTGCGGTGATTAGTCATCCTAAGTTTGCCAGTGGTCAATGATCAATCTTAGTGAAATCAAAACACAAATGCATTTACGGATCTTTGCAAGCCTATGTTATCTTTTTTCTTTATTGCATTTCTCTCTCTCTCTCTCTCTTTTTTTTTTTTTTTTTTTTTTTTTTTTTTTTTTTTACGAAATACTACACTTCTTGTGTTCAAGTTCTTGAGTTCCTTGATTCGTCAGATTTGAATTATTTCCTTTACTTTCTCAGAATTTCACCTTTTGAAATCAGGAGGTTCAGAATGAGATTAGGTTTGGTCTTTACACAAACTCCATTAATTTATTTCCTTGCTGTTCAAGTTTCTTACTTTGTCCAGCTCCTTTGTAATATGTTTATTGCTTTCCAGGAGAAAATCCCAGATATTGTTGGTCCAGTAAACCTGTAAATAACATCAGATTTCTTGGAATAAAATATCCCATGTACTTGGAACTACTGCATTCTCTCAGGTTGGATGAGCCTCAGAGATCTAAATGCTCTATCCTCAAAAAAAAAAAAAAAAAAAGAAAAAGAAAAAGGAAAAATATGAACAGACAAGAGGAAGAGACTGTGTCTTGTTTTAAAGCAAGATAATGTGAAGATCAGAGAAAAACATGGGAGGAGACTGGTGATTTTAACACATTGTGTAAGCTCTGGACTCAGGGCTAATCACCAGTTCAGTTTGTGCCTTGGGCTTCAACTGGCCTTGCCAGAAACAGGGATGCTATTCTAAGGAAGGTGCAGCTGGCTTCTCTCCTCTGACTGGCCACTAGCAGATTGCATAAAAGGGAGAACACAATTAGTGTGAGAGGCCAGGCAGTGACACTCAGCATAAGACACACCTCAATTTCTGTGCTTTACAGGGGACCTCAGGCTCTCAATTTCCTTCCAGTAATCTTTGGACACTGATGCTTTCAGAGTTACTTCAAACTAAAATTTTGTGCTTAATCAAAACACAGTTAAAGCCAGTTTTGTACTTCTTCCTTGGATACTTTGAGTATAAGAAATCACATATCAAAAGGCAATGAAATATTTCACTCATTGCATTTGTTCTTTGTTCCTGAGAAAAAAATGAGGGGTTATTTCCTGCTACGATGTGTCTGCAACAAAATGCTTTCAAAATACTTCACTACCTATTCGTGATATTTATTAGCTTAAGTTTTAATGTAGCATTTTTAGTAGACAAATGACTGTTTCTCCAAATCCCACTCTTAACAAAAAGGATCAGAGTGTTTTCTGAGAGTTCACTGAATTTCAGCTGACAAATCTGGTGATGTAAATCTCAAACACAAGGAAGAAAAGAAAGAACTGCCCCCATCCTGTCCCCTCTCCCCCCAGTTCATTCTTATACTGTATTGGCTTCTGAACAAACACTTTCTTCACTTCTGACTGCCTTGAGGCATGAAATTACTCTGAATCAATTAACTGCAAAAGCATCCAAAAAAGGTCCTGGTACCTATATAATCGTATGGTCTGTATTTGGGATAACAAGTGAAAGACAGTAATCTAGACCCAATTCACCCCCGTTTTGATAATGGAAGCATAGAAACACATTCTGAAAATCAGTATACACCCCTGGCAGGGGTGCTTAATACCCAGCTAAATTACTTTTGACTCATGCTTTACCTTGTGCAGACATAAATGATATTTAGGAAAAAGAAATAGCCATTCATCCTTTCAAAAGCACAGTTTCTTCATTCTGTACAGTTCAGTGCACAGCAACATAACTTATGAGTGCAACATATCTTTTTCTCAGCTAAATCAGAACATCAGCAGCCTGGGAGATCAACATTGACAGTTATCAGGCGTCTACATGACAATCACACTTCATAGAGGTGCTCAAAATTTAGCCTACGCATTTTCAACTCTACTCTTATGTTCCAGCATGCAGACTGGAACAGTATCTTTCCTCTGCTACTACAACTCTTAGCAAGCTAGGGAGGTTTTCAAAGTTGACACTAAGCGATTTGCAGAAGGCATCAGGACATAAAATGCCGTTTGCCAAATACTAGGAGCATTACTGCTGTAAAGTGGAATGCTCTCAGAGGAAAACTCTAATACAGCAGATCTCTGACACAGCAGTCAGCTAGAATTAGAGTCTATAGCTGTGGCACTGCAATGTGCATTATACAGGTCTGTCTAGAGCAAGACACCTTGGAACAAGAATATGCTTAATGAAAAAAGCAACTTCATTATCCCTGCTAAACTCAGAAACTCATATCCAGATTGTGATTTTATTCTCAAGCAGCAAAGCTGCAGTGCTTTTTCAAAAAAAATAAAAATAAAAATCCGCTGATGAGCAGCATATCATTCACACCTTTTTTCCCCACACACACTTTTAGCCACCAGATCTCTGTGAGCAGCCCTCCATGTGTACTGCTTTGGAACATCAGGAGGGGAAAACATCAGTGAAAGAACTATTGAGAGAAAGAAGCATTTTAAATAAAAAGCCAGCTGCAGAGTAGCTGGAGCAAACAGCACTTGTGCACACAACAGACATTTCTCTGGAAATTCTTTAGCAGCTGCTATGTTTGACCTGGTGCAAGAAAAAAGTGAAATCAGGACAGGAAAAACAAAACAAAACAGCAAAAAAGAAAGAGCAGACGGAAGGAGAAATAAAAGGGTTAAAGATGTGAGAAAAGACAGAAAGACAGGAGTAATATCTCACCAGAGTGATATAAAGCACTAAAGTCACCTAATTTGGGGGTGCTAGGTCCTACAACATCACAATATTTACATTTATATTTTATACTTGTTTTCCTTCTAGTGAACCTATATTGGAAGATTTCCTAATACATTTTCTTTTTCCTCTAAATTAAGCTTCATCACTACAAATGGATGAAATCAGCTACAGACCCCGCTAATAAATCTTTGTGCATATGATCCTCTCTCAAAAAATTTTGCAACGTGAGAGAAGACTTTCAGGAGTTTCATAAAAAAACTTATGTCATCATAAAAGCACCATGAAAGGAACAGTGCACAACAAGACAAGAATGGCTGACCAGAGTGATTTGTAATAGCACACAAATTCCAAATACCAAGATGAAGACAACTATTAAACACTGGATTTTCAGCAATAATGTCAGCCATGAGCATAAGAACCAAGAAAATTCTTGTGACCTTTGCATAATTCATTTGCTTTTACATGCAGTAAAAGCAGAATCATTAGTAGTTCTTGTAGAACATTTCCAAGCTCATTTTTGAAGCCTGTCACATTGTGATGGGTTTTATGATGATGTTCCTGCCAATTCCACTTTCATTTCATTTGAGCTACAAGTTAGTTTCACTAACCTGTTTCTAGTTGTGCAGTGCTCCTAGACTCAGATCAAAACAGATTATGAGAGAAATGATTGACTGAAAATAGCGTTTTCAACAATGCCTTCCTGGAAGCCTTAAAAGACATGCAGCTGCCCTGCCTTGGCCAGCACACGTGGATCCAAACTTCAAAGAACCAGAGCTGGCCAGAAAGGAGTGGCCAGAAAATAAGAACATCCATCAACTCTTCTTCCTTGTTGGAACAGGGAAGCTAAAAGATGCACTGATCATCAAATAAGGATGAAAAGATCTATGTAAAGGGGTTAACAGAAAAAGATTGACAGATTGAAATACTTTATTATTATTAAAAGAGGACCAAACATAAACAAGTATAAACCCAAGACAGAAAAAGGAAGCATGAGAACCAGACTACCGGCACCATGAGAACTATCTACTCCTGGCAAAGAAGCAAATTTGCCTCCATTTAAGATCCTTTGTTCAAGGTGAACAGCTCTCCTGGCCATACACTACAACTCAGTCTCCTGCATAAGTGAAATTCAGGATAGATCAGATAAACCTCTCTGGCCTTAAAACACATGAATTTGTAAAAGGCTCAGATAAGGAAGGAAGTGAGCAGAGGTTACTAGATAGGAAGAGCACATGATGTAATTTTACCCTGTAGAGAGCAGAAACAACTCCAGTCTAACACAGCTTCCTAAAAGATTCTGACTTCTGTGTTCTCCAAATTAGCAGGTATCAATATGACAGTAGATTCTTCCAGTCTCAATTTGCAATTACACAGCTATTTTTCTCAGAAGGTCATTGCATGTAATGTTACAGTTTTCATGACAGAAAAACTATATATAAAATGCAAAGAGAATTCAGTGGCCAAAACCTCAAACACACAAAATAGCAATAATATAGTTATTACAACCATTGAGAGTTGCCCCAGAACATTTCATGTTTAACAGTTTGAGTTTAAACTTCTGCCTGAAAACATGTCCTTGTGAAGTGGCATTACAGCTATCGTGGGTACCATGTTAGTTTTTTTTCCCTTTTTGACACTGGAATTCCTTGCATGTTTTTTCATTTAATAAAGCAAGGAGACAAAACAAAACTAGAAAAAAATGCACTGACAGGAATACAGGCATTCTGATAAACACTGAATATGCAACTGAGATCCCAAGAAATGTGTACTTAAATGTTCACTGCTCAAACATATGACAAAGCACAAAGTCTTAGAACAAGAGTTAGTATACAATAATATTCTTACATTTTTCAGTATAAAGCTGAGTTCACTTCAACACACAGAATTCCCAAGACAGCCATGGATGATGATGATACACATCTTTTAGTTCTCATAAGTATCTGGAGCTCCACGGCCTCACATTGCCATATTGAAAATTAGGCACGAAGCATACTAACTAAATATCTGAGCTCGAGTCTCCTTATTCCCTAAAGAAATTTTCTTCATTAAATATTATGGGCACAGTGTGATAGAAATGTCTAAATATTTTCTGTTGTTGAAAGACTTAGCAAAAGGATTTAAGGCAAACAGTGTCTGCAGTCTGGTAAAGTACATCCAGTAAGCAAAAACCCAATATAAATGCATTTTGTCTCAAAGCCATTATGCTACTACAGCTCAAATGATGGTGAGACAGTAGCACCAAATTGAAATGTGATCATTTTCTAAACAATTTACCTTAATGATAAGACTACTGTATAAGAAAAAAAAAAGTCAGCTCAATAAATAATACATTTGGAAAGTTATGCATGATAAAACAGATGTTTAGAAACTGTCTTGTCAGGAAATTTAAAGTTTCTTGCAAAAGCTGTACCTGTGTACTCAAAGCACCATTCTGTAGAGGAGTCCTTTGGGCTCAGCCTCATCACCCAGGTGAGAAAAGTGCCTGGAAAGCAACTTGAAGTTTCCCAAGACTATGTAATCAGCTAGAATACAAACTTGGAAATTCAGCACTAGGAAGCTGGCTGATATTCTCAAGGCAGGCTGTAGCCAGCTGGCTCCTGTCACTATTCAGGTCCTAACAGGAGCACCAAACCTCTGACTGCCCACTCAGAAAGCTCCAAATAGCATCAACTAGTGGCTGCAAGTCAGAAGCCAGACTTTGCCATGAGGATTAGTAAGGGCAGACTGAAATGGAAAGTGGGGATCATACAAAGAACATTTAGCATTTTCTAACTATCCTTTTGGAGTTCCCCACAAATTAACTAATAAATTCATTAGTGTCTAATCCCCACACAACACCTCTTTATTGGAGAGACTGATTATGCAAAAGCACTAAATAAGGTCTTCATGGTAGCAGCTAAAACAGCATTTAACCAACATCAGAAGGTGAAGCTGAAGTGTATTTGCTGAAAAACTCACCAAATCTGTTAACATCCAAGCACATAAAAAAATCAGCATACCAGACTTTACTGCAGCTACTCGCTTTGGCTTTGAGGCAAAAGATTCAAGACTAAGGCACTTGGCGCTCTGTTTGGGATAGGTCTGCTCTGTTGCATTGACTGGACTGAAGGAAGTTTCAAACTTCATTTGCATCAGTGCAGTAAAGATACAAACAAATCCTATGCTGGTTCAATGCCAACATATTGTTTTTAAAGTCACTCCTGTAGTCTTTGCAGTTATTTAACTAAGCCAGCACATGATTCATCTGGCTCCTCTTTTCACTAAGACACTTCTCTAAATCCATCATTATCTATCATCCTTCTCATAATGCTAGAGAAAAAACATTCACTTGGAGAGAAAAAAGATGTTAAGTAAATATATACAAAGAAACTGTAGAAAACAAAGCAGAGCAGACTCATAAAAATGAATACTGACAAAATGATTAAAGGTCCAACAAGTACTACTAGTAGCATGGTAATTCCACACAACAATTTTAGTATCAGACCTTGAAGGAGGTGTGCTGCTTTCACACACACAAAAAAGAGAAAAACAGACTTACTAAGATCGTCTTCAAAACACAGTTCACGAGCCTATAAACAGCAGTATATTTGAAAGCCCATCCTATATGCGCAACACACTGAGGAAGAGTAAAAGGTTGAGTGTGCTTAGTGAATTGTAAGGTGAGGTGGAAAATATTAAGAGCTAACATGATGCACGTAATGCATGCAACATCTTTAAGAGTACTATGGAATACGTGGGGAGAACTGGGGGAAGAGTCATCAACGAAAACATAGGTGGCAAATCATCTTGATTTCAAGCTGCTAGTGCCACTAAAGCTATCTAAATCACATGCGCTCTCAACAACAAAACAAAACAAAACCACAAAAACCCACAAAGCTATTATTTCCACACTTACACAAGACACATACTGAAAAACTGATTCTTACAGATGATGAAGAAAACAACAAAAAAAAGGAGGATCTTTGTACTGAAGCACTTAAACTTCTTTCAGATAGCATATTCAATTTCTTTTCAAATAAAGGACATGGAAAAAACAGATATCAAACATGAAATTAGATTAAGTTATGCAAACATTTCTATTTCACAAATACTGACACCAAGGTCTTTCCTCAACAGATCTCAAAATACTTAACAAAAGAATGATGTCCCATTCTGCAGGTAGAAAAGCTGAAGTATAAAAATCTGAGGCATAAGAAGACTGAAGTCAGTAACAGGCCAGAGGGCTCACTAATAAAAGCCCAAACCATTGCTTTATCAAATCACTCCTACTTCCTTATCAGCCAAATATTTTTTAACCCCATGTCTTCATCAACATAGATTCACAAAAATACCATTCTTTTTTCATATTTGAGAATTTCTCTCATCTTAAAGAGGAACGATAATTCTGACTTACAGGTTTTTTTTTCAGTTGCAGTTAATGACAGCAGTGGAAGAGAGGAATAAAACTCCACAAATATTTTCAGCCCCTGTTCTGGGAATCCATCCATGAAAGGATGTTATCTACTTGCACATGCCATCCTTCAAGGTTTGGCTCAGAAATGATACTTTAATACAATCTCTGCTTGAAAGCAGTGTTCTAGATGGGGCTGCTTTAGAAGCTCAAGACTGCATTAATCTCCAGAGGATTAAGTGTAAATTCTGATCTAAATCAGAAGTAGAAGGGAACAGGATGGATTTCATTTGCCCCATATTTCTATGCAATGAAAGAACTCAACATGGTTGTTTCCAAAGAATACTAAAGATAAAGTACAAGACAGACTGGTGCTAACACACATGAGAAAGGCTGCAAATTCAAGCACTAGTTGCTACTACGTATGAACACCAAATGTGCAGTTAACATATTTTGCAGATATTATGTGCAATATCCTCCAAATAAAATTATATTCTAACAGCAGTAACCTCTGTAGCTAAAAAAATCACAAGAAAAAAAAAAAAAAAAAAAAAAGATAGCTACATAGCTACAACTCCTGGGCACTTTCCAGTGATTTTGCATGTCCGTAATTCATCACTGTAATTGTATCACTGTTATGCCAATAACACTCAAGCCTACTTTTCTGTTTGTGGCTATCTATCTTGCAAGACAGAATGCAAACTACTGCCTTTTGGCTGTGAAACTGCAGTTGTCAGATAATTTTTAAAACCAGATACTGACAACCACAAATACTTCTTTCTGCTCTGATGATCCAATTTGGTCCTTTCTGTTAGTTTTGCACCCTGACTACCATCCCATCACTTTAGAGTAATAATAAGATTACTACATGCCTTTTGAAAATAATAATAATAATAAAACAAATTCATAAACTGTCTTTGGATGTGGTAAGAGAATCTCTTCTCCATCAAATCCATCATGCAAACTTGTAAAAACATAAAATACAGCTAATTAAGCTATTACAAAGAGCACAAATAGCAAACTTGCATAATAGGAGTTTTATACACTGAAACACTATAGTAAATCTTATAACAAGAAAGGTAATTATTTTCTCTTTTCCATCACCATAACTTCAGGGACAATAGACATTTACAATTCATGTCCCTAAAAGTAGCATGCTTTAACTGTTGAAACATTCAAAATTAATTTCCAAGAAAAACACCACAAATACTGAAGAAATAGGTTATATTCTGGTAAGACTGAATTACTTCATCTTCTGCTAGAAGCAAAGCCCTGTTTTACCGAACTTATATGTAAAGAATTCCATAGGTTAACTGCATTCCCATGAAAGCTGATCTTGGTTTGCAAGCTTCTCTTTTTCCTTTTGGGCTTTGTGAGCTATGCACCAAAAACAGACCAAAGCCTTATTCACAGTACAGTCCTTTATTGACAAGACCCTTCTTTGCACAACACCTCTGCTGTGCTGCTTCATTTGTCATTCAATATCATCTCTTCAGTTTAGTCTTTATGTTTAGAACAGACGTTTCTACTTCTTGCACTACAATCATTTTAAACAATAGCAAAGTTTGTTTCATTTGTTTCCAAGTTTTACAGGACAAAGATTTTCTTTTTGCCATGCTTTAGAGAATGGTGGCTCTGTTCTCTCTTGAAGACTAGGAGCTATAAAAGCAATATTTATAAATCTAGATTAAGGAAAACATATTGTGATATGCTTTAATAATACATACCATTTATCTCTGTGCCAGGCAATGCACAACACTGTCTTTGCATATGGGCTAAAGTCTAGCAGAGCTAACTAGCCAGGCTAAAATCAAAAATCAAAAATTCAATTAAAATCACATACCTTGAGACTATAATAGACTGTGGTGAACATTACCTAACCCTTTGTGACAAAATCCCCAGAAACAAAAGAAACAGAGATGTTGATTTTATCAGTATTACATCAATTAAACACATTTATGGAAGAAAGTGAGGAGAGCAGGTTGTCATCAGCAAATAAGCCATTTACTGTCCATCTGTCTGCTATTTTAAAGAAAAATTATAATAAAAGCAAGACTGGAGTTATTTTTCCTGGAAGTAAAATTGTGAAAATGTGTCCCAGGGACTTTGGAGACAAAGGAAAGGAACGTTATAAGGAGATACTACCATGAGGTATTTCCATGCTTTGGATTTCTGTGGTTTTGTTTTGTTTTTCTCCCCTCCTTAAATTTAAGTCTGTGGGAGTTTTTCTTACTGGCAGTAGCAAAGTAGAATCAGTTTGTTAGCTAGCTGTACATCCTCACACCAGGAGAGAACTTTCCTGACTCCATGCTGGAGCTGTGCTTAAAAGAGAAGAGCAGCAATTTGTGGGAGAAAACAAACCGCAGTGCGGGCAGCTGTCATAAATGTCCAGAAAAATCTTTCCTCACTTTTTGTATGAAATTCTTTAGAAACCAAAATCAGTGGAGGTTTTCTTTGCCCACAACTCCAATACTACTCTTTCCCACAAAGTACCCCCTGTAGTGGGAGGCCAGAGATGTAGAACCCCTTTATAGTGTCAACACTTTATTCCTAGCTAGAATCTAAAGGAACAGAATCCTGCAAAGGCTTCCAAACAGCTGCTCTGATAGTACTGAGCAGCAAAACTGCACATGAGCTTGTTCTGTTCAGCAAGTCACTGCACACGAACCTTTCCATCAGTTTCCTGAATACGAAGGAAACCACTGAAAAATCCCTATGATCTTAGGTATAACTTGAGCCAAATGCCTTTTGCATTCTTTCCTGCTTCACAGGGTCTGCCCCCTGTCTGCCCATGCTGGGCCAACACACTGTGCTTGTCTCCTTGGGGACATAAGCATGACAATAACGTGAAGATGATGGGTATGTGAGTTTAGCTGTGCAGGACTTTATTTTACAGCAATATAATTGGGATTTGATCTCCTACCTGTGCTATCTCTTGTAAGCCTTCCTCGCAGGGATGGCTTCTCAACTCCGTTAGTATCTAACATATCTTTCTATGAACAGAGAAGAGAAACCAACCACAATTAAATGATGTGAACAAGCAAGGAAAGGAAGAGCTAATGTTGTAAAGCAGAGGTGAGAAAATGAACCCACTTTCAAAAGTTTACATATCTCTAACATACAAACAAAACACAGATTTAAGAAAAAGGCAACAGATGAAACAAAGTATATTCAATAAGGAGCAATGTCTTTAGCAACTGACAACAATCGTTACAACAATCTCTCAATTTCCACCTCATTACACAGGAGAGGTAGCAGAGAAGTTAGACACATAGTAATAGTCTGAAGTACATTTGAAATGTTTTGCATGCAATTATAAAGCATTCTGCTTGAAGCTATTATAGTAGCTCTTCGTTACATACATCTAAAAGCCCACTCACTGTATATGAGTTCCTACCTGCTACTCCCAGATAGTTATTGATCCAACAGGAAGGGAAGATTAATGTTCACGAGGACATTTAAAGGATTACCTGCGATACCCACCGACCACTTTTCAGGCATGAAACAGAAAACACACGGTCTTTTCAGCTCCTTGTTAAACTGCTTCACAGACTCAGAGTTGTGCTGAAGGCAATAAAATATCCAGTCTGGCCAAAACAGCAAGACCTCACCATGAAAGAGCAAGCTTTTGTTTCATCCGTGTCTGGCTAAAATTAACTCTCATTATTTCATCATGCAACACATGGAAATTACTTTGAGTGTTGTCCAGTCTCTTCACAGTTTGTTATTGTGCTTGATTAGATCAACATTGGCTTAAAATGCCATCAATAATTGTACTGGGAATTACTGTCAGGGCATCCACTAATTTAAAAAAATGGATGAATAGGAATAGTTTTCCATAGAGAGAATTAAAGGGATTGTCAGAAAGTATTCATCTTAGAAAAATTATAAGTTTTGGGGTTTGTTTGTTTGAGAGAGAAATAGTTTCTCATTGGAGAGAAAGATTGAAAGATGAGGAAAAAAATAGGTTCACCATGGCTAGGAAGCCTAGAAAACTGCACATAAGATTTAAAAAATATAAATAAAATATAAAATAAAATAAATATAAAATAAAAAGCAGTACAGGTCAGCAATAGTTGTTTCCATCCTCACAAAACTTAAGCTGCCACATTCACCTGAGAAGCAGCTCTGTCTGATTGAAAATGCAAAGGTGTTCCCATTGTTACAGCAGAATAGTCAACAAAAACAGCGAACTTGGTGGATGAGATAGTTATATATTGCAGATTCATACAGCATCCAAAAAAATATGGGCAGCTAACACAGACTATGTCTAAGCACACTTTGGAAACCAAAGAGGAGGAATTGCAAGGAAAGAATAATGTGGTGAGGCAGATTATGTCCCAAGTTCCATTACTGCTTTGCTGTTTGCCCATGGCTCACACTTTCAGCAGTGAAAGTTGCAACCATATTAATCCACGCACATGAACATTTATAAGCCCTTTGGCTAGAAGGATTCCTCTAAAGGCTAGCATTTTATGGATATCAGATTGCAATCCAGTCCAGTTTATGGATGTTGGATTTGCAAGGCCAAATCAGTGTCCCTGTTTCTATGATGTGTGCTACAAAGAAAGTAGCTCTGAAACTGTACTCTCACCAGCAACAAGGAGGTGACTGTTAGAAAGTAGCAAATGCCTTTCTGGTAATGAATCTTTTCATGAGAAAGCTGTTCACAATGAGAAGTCCTTAAGTGGACTATAAGAAGCCCTTCACAGAGCAACTAGAGCTGCTCATTAGCATTCAGTCCAAGTTTTCAAAATTGTAAATCTGGTACTTAATCTTTGAATTTGAAAATACAAATCTGAGCCACTGTGGATAGAAGTGTGCCACAAACAAGCCACTAATATTTATAACGTGACAGTTAAAATGCAAATACAGCACAGGTGATGTAGAAAGTTTGGTTTTGAGGTCTTCGTATTTGAAAATACTTCAGGTTTGTGTCATATTCAGGTTTGCTGAAGAGGGCATGGTTAAACCCACGTTTTATTCATAGTAAAGTTTGCAGGACGTCAGACTTACAGTTCTTCAGTTGCCAAGCATCTGTTGATGCTTTCAGACTCTCTCCATTCTCCAAACTGCAACACAGAGCAGTCCAGAATCGTCATCTTTTTGGAAAGTCAGTTTTATATTTTTTCATATATTTTTAAATCCCCTTTTTCTTTTAAAGATCCTGGTAGAAATCAGCACAATAAAATCTCCTCCAGGGCATTCTGGTGCCTTCCTGAGAGCCCTTTTCTCCTTAGTAAAAGATTGTAGATCTGACAGCCCTAGGTCCTTGCCCCAAGGAAAGGCCCATTGCCCTGCCATCCATGAGCAAGTGGCCAGTTGCAGGCACACTGACTCCTCCCTCCGCAAAGCACCAAGCGTGTGGCCCTCTATCAGGAGTGCCACCAGAGACATAGGACCTCTTCAATAAGGTAATGCTGGCAGAAAATCTAGAGAGCTTTTCAAACCTGGATGTTAGCTTTTAATTGTTAGGATGGTTGGGCACACCAGTTCAGAAAATGTGAAAACCAAACAAACCAAAAGCTTAGGTCTGAGCTACTGTATCATCCTGTCAGCTCTTTTTCCTAAATCAGGAGAACTATCTTGCATAGATACAGTGAATAGTTGCAAGAAATGTAACACTTTCATTCAAAATGCCCAGATTAGAACTCCCCAGCTGCTGAGGTGACCTAAACGGGCAGAAAGCAATTCTGGCAAGTGGAAGTTGGCTAGAAGAAACTTAACTGATATACTTTGCCCTTGCAGGAATGCTACGTGATAGTTAATGACAAGCAGCTAGCTTTGTAGTGGCTGTATCTTAGGCTGCATCCACTAAAGCCAATGGTGTGGGTGCAGCTCGCAGAAACGCATGCAAACCAGCTTCCAGGTAACAAGCTCAGTTATTGAGAATGTTCACAGAATCACAGAATTTCTAGGTTGGAAGAGACCTCAAGATCATCGAGTCCAACCTCTGACCTAAGATTAACAGTCCTCCACTAAACCATATTGCTAAGCTCTACATCTAAACGTCTTTTAAAGACCTCCAGGGATGGTGACTCCACCACTTCCCTGGGCAGCCCATTCCAATGTCTAACAACCCTTTCCGTAAAGAAGTTCTTCCTAACATCCAACCTAAAACTCCCCTGGCGCAACTTCAGCCCATTCCCCCTCGTCCTGTCATCAGGCATGTGGGAGAACAGACCAAGCCCCACCTCGTTACAGCCTCCCTTGAGGTACTTGTAGAGTGCAATAAGGTCGCCCCTGAGCCTCCTCTCCAGGCTGAACAAGCCCAGCTCCCTCAGCCAGTCCTCATAGGACTTGTTCTCCAGACCCCTCACCAGCTTCGTACCCCTTCTCTGGACTCACTCAAGCACCTCAATGTCCTTCTTGTAGCGAGGGGCCCAAAACTGAACACAGTACTCGAGGTGCGGCCTCACCAGAGCCGAGTACAGGGGGACAATCACTTCCCTAGCCCTGCTGGCCACACTGCTTCTTATACAAGCTAGGATGCTGTTGGCCTTCCTGGCTGCCTGAGCACACTGCTGGCTCATATTCAGCCGACTATCGACCAATACTCCCAGGTCCTTCTCTGCCTGGCAGCTTTCCAACCATTCCTCTCCCAGTCTGTAGCTCTGCTTGGGGTTGTTGTGCCTCAGGTGGAGGACCCAGCACTTGGCCTTGTTGAACTTCATGCAGTTGACCTCAGCCCATCGGTGCAGCCTATCCAGATCCTCCTGCAGAGCCTTCCTACTCTCGAGCAGATTGACACATGCACCTAACTTGGTGTCATCTGCGACCTTACTGAGGGTGCACTCTATACCCTCGTCCAGATCATCGATGAAGATATTGAAGAAGACTAGCCCCAGCACCGAGCCCTGGGGAACGCCACTAGTGACCGGTCTCCAACTGGATTTGACTCCGTTCACCACAACTCTTTGGGCCCAGCTATCCAGCCAGTTTCTGACCCAATGAAGCGTGCGCCAGTCCAAGCCAAGAGCAGCCAGTTTCTTGAGGAGAATGCTGTGGGAGACGGTGTCAAAAGCCTTGCTGAAGTCAAGGTAGACCACATCCACAGCCTTTCCCTCATCCACCCAGCACGTCACTTTGTCATAGAAGGAGATCAGGTTCGTCAAGCAGGACCTGCCTTTCATAAACCCATGCTGACTGGACCTGATCACCTGCTTGCCCTGCAAGTGCCGCGTGATGACTCTCAAGAGGATCTGCTCCATGAGCTTCCCTGGCACTGAGGTCAAACTGACAGGCCTATAGTTCCCCAGGTCTGTCCTCTAGCCCTTCTTGTAGATGGGCGTCATGTTTGCTAGCCGCCAGTCAACTGGGACCTCCCCCGATAGCCAGGACTGCTAGTAAATGATGGAAAGCAACTTGGCCAGCTCCTCCCCCAGTTCACTCGGGACCCTCAGGTGGATCCCATCCGGCCCCATCGACTTGCACACATCCAAGTGCCGTAGCAGGTCGCCAACCATTTCTTCGTGGATAGTGAGGGCCACATTCTGCTCCCCATCCCCTTCCGCCAGCTCAGGGTACTGGGTTATCCAGAGAACAACCGGTATTGCCGCTAAAGACTGAGGCAAAGAAGGCATTGAGCACCTCCGCCTTTTCTGCATCTTTTGTAACAAGGTTTCCCCCCACATCCAGTAAAGGATGGAGATTTTCCTTAGTCCTCCATTTTGCATTGGTGTATTTGTAAAAAGATTTTCTGTTGTCTTTAACGGCAGTAGCCAGATTGAGCTCCAGATGAGCTTTGGCCTTTCTAATTTTGTCCCTGCACAGCCTCGTAACATCCTTATAGTCCTCCTCAGTGGCTCACCCTTTTTTCCAAAGATTATCAACCCTCTTTTTCCTCCTAAGCTCAAGCTGCAACTCTCTGTTGAGCCAGGCCAGTCTTTGTCCACGTCAGCTTGTCTTTGGGCACGTGGGGATAGACCACTCCTGCGCCGTTCAGATTTCCTTCTTGAATTGTGCCCAGCCTTCGTGGACTCCTCTGCCCTTCAGAACCACCGCCCAAGTGACTCTACCAACCAGAGTCCTGAGCAGCTCAAAGTCAGCCCTCCAGAAGTCCAATACAGCAGTTTTGCTGGTCCCCTTCCTGGCCTTGCCAAGAATAGAGAACTCCACCATTTCGTGGTCACTCTGCCCAAGACAGCTTCCGACCACATCTCCCACCAGTCCTTCTCTGTTTGTGAAGAGAAGGTCTAGCGGGGCACCACCCTTGGTAGGCTCACTAACCAGCTGCGTCAGGAAGCTATCTTCCACGCTCTCCAGAAACCTCCTAGACTGCTTGCTCTGGGCTGTGTTGTGCTTCCAGGAAATGTCAGGGAAGTTGAAGTCCCCCACGAGAACAAGCGCTGACAATTTCGCAACTTCTGTCAGCTGCCTGTAGAACTCCTCATCCGTCTCCTTGTCCTGGTTCGGCAGTCTGTAACAGACCCCGACCAGGATGCTAGCCTTGTTGGCCTTCCCGCCAATCTTAACCCAAAGGGACTCAACCTTGTCATTCCCAGCCTCGAGTTCCACAACATCGAAAGACTCTCTAATATAGAGAGCCACACCACCACCCCGTCTATGCTGCCTGTCCCTTCTGAAGAGCTTATAGCCAGTCATTGCAGCACTCCAGTCATGAGAGTGGTCCCACCACCTCTCCATGATGGCAACCAAGTCATAGCCTGCCTGCTGCATGATGGCTTCCAGCTCCTCCTCTTTGTTACCCATGCTGCATGCATGGTGTAAATGCACTTCATCTGGGCCATTGCCTTATCCCCCGGCCTTGCCATTGTTCCCCCTGGCACAGCTCCAACAAGCCTTGTTTCAGCCCCATCCCCCATCATACCTAGTTTAAAGCCCTCTCAATGAGCCCCACCAGCTCCTGGGCCTGGATCCTTTTTCCCCTTAAAGACAGGGACCCGTCTGCAGCCATGAGGCCGGGTGCCGAGTAAAGCGCCCCATGGTCAAAAAAAAAAAAACAAACAAACAAAAAAAAAAGATTTCTGTGCTGGCACCAGTCCCTGAGCCATGTGTTTATCAGGCAGGCTTTCGTGTCCTGTTGTGACCAAGATTGATCAGACTGATCAGTGTGAGGAGAAACTGCACTTAGGAGACAGGGCACATACACGCAGTAGGCTTTTTATTCTTGTTAGTATCTGAATTAACCACATAACAATTAGATCCCTTCCAAAGCTGTGGTACAAAAATAAGAAAATGCTAATCCAAATCTTATTTTCAGAAACATAGGGTGCTCCCCAGCCATGACAGAAACTATATTACAGCTATTACAATTACCAGTTCAAAATAGTACTTCCAGTGACTGCTCAGAGGAAAAAAAAAATAAATAAAGTGATGCAAGCATCAAACCATTTTAATTCTGACTTCTATTTCTGAGGGGGTCTTGAGCTGATGCATGTGCTTAAGTTGGAGAGAGACAGACTGACTCCCTGCGAGTAGCTCCTCACGGCATGCTTTTCTGCTGCCTTTCAGGCTGACAGTTCTTTGGCTTCTAGGTTCTTGCCCTGCCGTTTTCTTTGTTACTGTGTAAATATTTTCTGGCACTTGCATGAGTGGCTGGTAACGCTTTTTTTTTTTTTTAATATGTATATATATATATATATTTCAATTCCTACATTTCTCCATGGACCTTCAGATTGTTTCTTTACAGTATGCTCAGTCTCAGCAAGTAACTAGTAATTGTCATTTAAAAATATAGACGTTTTCCAGTGTTTTTTTGACTGCAGACTCCACCCCCCCCCAAAAAAAAAAAAACTTAATTTTTCTAAAACCCCAAATTTATTTTATTTTCTCCTGCACCTTAACAAATAAGCATGAAAAAGGGGAAAACTTCCCCCCCACACTCCTTCTACCCCTCACTTTGGACTCTTCTCTGAAAGGCCAAAATGTTTCAGTGATTCCACATTCCCTTGCTTATGAAGAAAAAAAAAACTAACCACCTTTTGTAGAGGAAAGTCAGTTATCAAAAACATTCTTCAGCAAAAAATGACTGTCATTCATGTCATAACTAAGTTTTCTTGCAGGTCGTCTCTCAAATCTATTGATATGTAGGCAAGAAAATCAAAGGATTCTATTAGTGTCATATCACCCCAAAGGAATACCACTTCAGCACGTCATCTCAGCAATGCCCAGAGTCTCATTTGAAAATGAATACACAGATACAAACAGAGCAAAAGCATGCAATTTCCTGTCTTCTCCCAGATAGTGTGGCTGATAAGGCACTTCACAACCTCAGTGCAGACATTACACACACTCCATAGAATCATTAAAAATATTTGCACTGCATTATTGCTAGAAAGCTCAGTTGATTTGATTCAGCTATCACAGTACTGATGCCAATGTCAGCTAATGCCAGTACTCAAAAGCATCCAGGTGAGATAGGTAATTTGTAGAAGATCGCTTGGCAGGTGGCGCAGTCAAGAAATAGTCCGTTTATGTGGAGTTTTATTATGTTCTACAGACCAAGTTAGTATTACCTTTTATTCACCATGTTTCCCTCTGTTACCTAGCAATTACACATAGAATTCAGCTTCAAGCACTTTTAAGGAAATATGGACTTTTAAGAATGCAACCCTATTGATATGGCCATAATAATTCTCTCATAGCTCAGGCAACATGCACACACAGCTCTTTGAACCACTCTTTTCAACAACCTCCCATGCTAACTCTAGGTTGTTTTGTGGTTGTGTGTTTTGTATTCAAAGGATAAAACATTATTGATGCTTAATATGCCATTACTGAGTTTTTGCTGAATGTACTTGATTAGCTTTGCAGAGGCGAGTGGAGACAGTTGGCAACCATTTTCAAATCCAACAAGTAACTCACATTGAAATAATTGTATTTTCATATCTTGGTAAATTATTGTATTGGATGCAACCAGAAAGAAGTGCATCTATTTTCCAACCATACTTACAGGGTGCACTTTGTGAGCAAAGCAGTCTATGAAACCAATAACTTATTGGCCTATTGAATCTCCCTATAAATGCTGCAGCAGGCTCTAAGTTAATGTGAATTTCAGGTATGTCAGATCTTGTTAAGTCCCATAATGCTGCATCCTGTCAGCTTGAAGCACAGCACGGTGCACATGACATGGTGAAAAACAACCCCACAAATCTGATCTAAAATGGTGCGGCGGATGATAGACTGAAACACTTGTTGGTTTCAAAACCAAATGCACTAAACACACCAACACTCTAGAAGTGACCTTCTAAAGAGAAAATACTAAGTGATGTTCCATTATCTCAGTGGCAGTATGATATGTCTCCTTACACTGTAATTTAAGAACTGGCAAGTAATCCATTGCTCAATGACCTTATTGGCAGTGGGTTAACAGTGAGGGCTGATGGGAGGATGACTGCTAGCCTCAATCGTGTGCTTCTACTATTGGCCTATGCACACTCGTCAAAAGACTCAGTCCAAAACTTTGGATACTGTGTTGTAGATAGGGATAGATATATCTCTCCCAGAATATTTTTGGAGGTGCTTTCATCAGCATAAATATTGATATCCACAAACCAAAATATATACGCTACGGAAGAAACAGGCACCATCCAAATATTAAGCGACCTGTAATTTCTGATAAGTATAAAAAGACCTCTAATTTCTGATGAATATGAAAAATAAGTATAGGTTTCACATGCATGTTAAAACATTTTTTCTTATAAATGCATTCACATATATGTGGACTTGATGATCCTTAAGGGTCCCTTCCAACTCAGGATATTCTATGATTCTATGATTCTATGTGTATGCATAATAATCAAAGCATTCCTGAAAGATTTCATAGGAGGTCTATGTGGCTGCCTTGATTCAACAAGAAAAATTAAAGAAATGCTTCTATAGAGTTATGAAAACATTTTTTATTTTTATATTTTTTGTATTTACATTTATATTTATATTTTTTTTTTTAATTTAAACATTTTTTATTTTTATGAGCCTTTCTGAACCAGAGCAATTTTAAAATGTTTTTTTAAAAATCGGAAAATGTAACAAAAGGTAAGACAAATATTCCTTCACACTCAATGCACAATTACTGATCCAACCTATTTAAATTAGGATGTTGAAACTGGACACAAAAACCTGAAACCATACAAGGAGAACAGGTTTTAATTAAGTTTGTTTGTAAAAGCAAGCAAACAAACAAACAAACAACAACAAAAAAACACTACAAAACAAACAAATAGATATTGCATATGTGACAGAAATGCATTGATGAATCCATAAGGGAACAATGCTTAGATTTAGAGTCATGTTTCATGAATACTTCACATACAAAAATGTGAAGAGATATTTCCACTTAAAAATAATTAGAGGAAAAAAGGAATGAGCTCTCAACCACCTAGCAGGCCAGCTTAACTAAGCCCCCTGTAAAGCTTATCACTCGTGTTGTGTGTTGTATTTCTAGAGCTGAAAGTTAGTTCCAGTAATGCAGAACTTGCAAAGCATCATAAGGCTGTAAGGTTTGATGTATTTATTAATCATGCTTTTCTCAGTACAAGGGTTAAAAGGAAATAAGCATGGAAAAGATGTTAATGACAAAGTCTAAACTAAGTGCAAATTAAGTTGCACAAAGATCAATGTACTGGCTCAAGCAGCAATGACATATGAAGAAGTGTTACCTGTCAATGAAGAGAAAACTAGGCAAAATAATTCCAGAGATTAAAAACAATCATTTTCCATTTACTTTTCAATTTACTTAATGTTTTTAAAAATACAGAAAAATTCTAGAAGGAAAAGTGAGATTCCAGGCTACAAATCACTATTTACTACTATTCTGGAATGATTAACATTGAAAAAAGCATCTGCATCTGCCATTAATTTGGCTCTCCTCTCCTATAGATCTTCCAGAAAGACTTATATGAGAAATAATATTTATATCTAAAGACAAAAACAATATATAGAAGCACTTCACAGTATATCCTGTGCCTACCCCCCCCAAAAAAAAAAAAAAAAAAGAAAATAGTAAGTTACCTACAAGAAAATAAAAATCAAATAATATAAAACCAGAGATATATT